>CAUYPK010061781.1:0-121086 GCA_963574355.1 Loris lydekkerianus
AGATCCATCGAGCTACTTCCGCGTAGCAACGACTCAGCAAGGCCCGGCCTGAAACTGCCTCTACCTAGATACAGCCAATGTGGTACCATGCCACTGGCCCGACCCTGTCACGCACCTCTTCCCCTGCCTTCTTTCCCTGCCCCTTCTCTCACAATAAAAAAAAAAAAAAAAAAAAAAGCCGAGTTCGGGCTTATGCTCGATTATATTTTTATGTATTTGGGGTTTTTTTTGTTGCTATTGGGAAGATATTGTATCTTTGATTGTATTCTCAGCTCAACTGTTGCTGCTGTATAGGAATGCTGTTGATTTTTTACATTGATTTTGTATCCTGAGACCTCACTAAATTTATTTATTAGGCCCAGGAGTTTTTTGATAGAATCTTTGGGGTTTTCTAGGTATATGATCAGCAGCAAAGAGTGATGGTTTGACCTGTTCTGTCCCCACCTGGACACCCTGACTTCTTCCTCCTTTCTGACGCTCTGAGTAGGCCTGCCTTCCACACTGTGATGTTGGACAGAAGTGGTGACAGTGGGCAGCCATGTCTGTTCCATCCAGGTCTTAGAAGGAATGCTGTCAGTGTTCCTTGTGTTTAACATGATATTGGCCATGGGTTTATCATATATGACTTTTAAAATTTTGAAATATGTTCCATTCATGCCTATTTTGTTAAGAGTTCTTATAAAAGTGATAAATTTTGTCAAGTTCTTTCTCTGTGTCTACTAGGATAATAATAATGGTCTTCGTTTCGCTTCTAACCATGTTTATAGATTTGTATATGTCAAACCATCTTTGCATCTCTGGGATGAAGCCCATTTGGTTGTGGTGGATTTTTTTTTTTTTTTTTTTTTTTAATGTACTGCTGAATTCAGTTTGGTAGAATTATATTGAGAATTTTTGCATCTATATTCATAAAGGATACTGGTCTGTAGTTTTCTTTTTTGTTGTGTCCTTTCCTGGCTTTAGTATCAATGTAATACTGGCTTTATAGAACAAGTTAAGGAGGATTCCTTCCTTCTCAGTGTTATGAAAAGAACCAACCTTTTGTTTCTTTAGTCTTCTGTATGATTCTTTTGTTACTGATTTCATTTGGTTCTTCTCTGACTTTAGTATGTCTTATCTTCTGCCAGGTTTGAGATTGGTTTGCTCTTCCTCTTCTGATTTCTCGAGATGATTTATAAGATTGTTGGTTTGTGATCTTTCTGTTCTTTCAATAGCGCAGTTAAGGCTAGGAATTTTCCTCTTAGCACTGCTTTTGTTGAATCCCACAAATTTTGGTAGCTATGTCCCCTTTGTCATTTAGTCTGAAGAATCCTATGATTTCCATCTCAATTTCCTCCTTGACCCAATAATCACTTAGCAGTTGGTTGCTTAATTTCCATGACTCTGTGTAGAATTGAGTGTTTCTGCAGCCTTAAAGAAAAATGGACACTTTACCTCTTTCATGTTTACATGGATGGAGTTGGAACATACTCTTCTTAGTAAAGTATCCAATGTACTCAGCCCTACTATGAAACTAATCTATAGCTTTCATATGAAAGCTATAACCTAAGAATATGGGGAAAGGGGAGGGGGGAGGAGGGCAGAGGGAGGGTGATTGGTGAGATCACACCTATGTTGCATCTTACAAGGGTACATGTGAAACTTAGTAAATGTAGAATGTAAATGTCTTAACACAATAACTAAGAAAATGCCAGGAAGGCTATGTTAACCAGTGTGATGAAAATATGTCAAATGGTCTATAAAACTAGTGTATAGTGCCCCATGATCGCATTAATGTACACAGCTATGATTTAATAATAAAAGGGAAAAAAAAGAATTGAGTGTTTCTATTGGAGTTAATTTCTAGTCTTATTCCACTGTGGTCTAAGAAGATACATGTTATGATTGAAATTTTTTCAATTTGTTGAGATATATTTTGTATCCCAAGTTGTGATCATTCTGGAGAATGTTCTATGTGCTGATGAGAAGAAAGTGTATCCTGTAGGTTTTTAGTAGAATGTTCTGTAAATATCTGTTACGCACATTTGCTCTAGAGTCACATTTAAAGCCTGTGTTTGTTTATCTTCTGCCTGGAGAATCTGTTTATTTCTGTCTGTACTAAGTCCCCAGCTATTTTAATGTTGCTGTTAACCACCTTGTTTAAATTGAGTAGCGTTTGCTTTATAAATCTAGGTGTACCTGTGTTAGGTGCATAAATATTTAACATTGTAATGTTTTCTTATTAAATGATTCCCTTTACCATTATATAATGACCATCTTTGTCTTTATTTTGTTGCTTTGATGTCTAACTTATCTGATACAATAATGGCTACACCAGCTTTCTTTGGTTTACACTTACACGGAATGTTGCTCCCCGTACATTCACCTTGAGTCTGAATGAGTTCTTTTGAGTTAGATGCATTTCCTGGAGACCGCAGATACTTGGCTTGTACATTTTATCCATTCAGCCAGTTTCTGTCTCTTTTTTTGGGGGGGGGGGGGGGAGTTCGGTCTATTCAGTTATTGAAAGGATTGTTAAGTAGGGTGGATATCTGTTCATCTTGTTGAGTAGAACTTTGACTACTTTGTTTTACCTCTTGAGCCGTTGTGGTATCTGTGCTCTGAACTTTATCATTTTGATGATTTTACACTGCTGGGTGTCTGTTGTGCTGATTCCTGTATAATGCAGATCCAACTACTTCCTGGGGGCAGGTCTTGATAAATTCCTGTTTACTTGTCTGAAAAAGTCTTTATTTCTCCTTTATATAAGAAACTTAGTTTTGCAGAATGCAGATTCTATGCTAGTCATTATTTTGCTTGAGGAGACTGAGAATGGGGCCCCACTCTCATCTGGCTATTGTATGGTCTCAGTCGAGAAGTCTGCCGTTAGACAGGGCTTTTCTTTGTGAGTCACCTGACTCTTTCACCTTACAGTTCATAGGAAATCTTCTTTTGTGTTAACTCTGGCCAATGTGGTAACTGTATGTTGCAGTGATTGCCTCTTGGCAACGGATCTCCCACCAGTCCGTTGCACTTTAGCATATCAATGTCCAGGTTTCTGGCAAGACTTGGGAAATTTTCCTCAAGTATTCCCTTATGTGGGTTTTCCAGCTCTTCAGTATTTTCTTCTTCATCCTCAGGGATGCCTGTGATTCTTAGGTTAGGCCTCCTTATCAAACCCCATATTTCCCTCAGGCTTTATTCATTCCTCTTATTTCTCTGTTCTTTTTCTTTGAGTGACTCCTTCAATTCAAAGGTGTTGTCTCCTAGCTTTTAGATTCTTTCTTCTGCCTGATCTAGCCTATTTTTTAGGTTTTCTGTTGTGTTTTGTATTTTCTTGAATGAGTTTTTTCATTTCTGAAAGCTCAGCTTAATTTTTTAAAAATAATTCATTTCTTTATTGAATTTTTCATTCGTTTATTGCATAGTTTTTGTGGTTTCTTTGTGTTGGGTTTCTAGTTTCTCCTGTATTTCATTGAGCTTCCTTATAATTTATATTTGAAATTCTTTATCAGTCATGTCAATATTTTTGTTTTGGTTGGTTTTCATTGCTCTGGAGTTACTGTTTTTTGGAGGTGTCCTTTCATTCTGATTTTTCATGTTTTAGTTCTTTCCCTGATTCCTTCTTCTCTGGGGCAGCTATTGCTGCTTATTTTTGGATTTTCATTTTAATTAGCAGTTTTGAAATTTCCATAGGAAATACACATTCACACCTTAATAAGCAAATTAATCATAGATTGTAAGATATTAAAACCTTCAGATAAATGTAAAAATCCATTTAGTGATCTTTGTATGTAGTATTGGGCCTTGAATAGCCATTTTTAGTCTACCGTTTTTAAGTACCTCTGACTACCATTTATTTTGTACCAATAATCACTATTTTTTTGAGACCCAGTCTCACTGTGTTGACCTAGGTAGAGTGCTGTGGTGTCATAGGTCGCTGCAGCCTTAAATTCCTGGGTTCAAATGATCCTCCTGCCTCAGCCTCCCAAAAGCTGGAACTAGTTGTGTATGCTACATACCCAACTAATTTTTCTTTCTTTTCTTTTTTTTTTTTTTTAATTTCTGATTAATGTGGGGGTACATATGATTGGGTTACATAGTTTGTTTTTCTAAGGTTAAAGTCTAGGTTGTAGTTGTGTCCTTTCCCCCAGGAACTGTTCAGTGCACCCACTGGGTAGGAGTTTACCCAGCTCCTTTCTCCTCCCTCTTTCTTGAATTTAGTTTTTCTCTCATGTGAGCGTGTAGTTGTTAATCTACTGGTTGTAATTAAGTACTGAGTACATATGATACTTGTTTTTCCATTCTTATGATACTTTGCTTAGGAGAATGTTCTCCAGATCCATCTAGGTAGTTACAAAAGATAAGAAATTCCCATCTTTTTATGGCTAAGTAGTATTTCATGGTATGCATATACCATAGTTTATTTTTAGTAGAAACAGGGTCTTGCTTTTTCTCAGGCTGATCTTAAACACCTGAGTTCACACAATCCTGCCTCAGACTCCCAGAGTGCTAGGGTGAGGCATGAGCCACCACACCTGGCCAATAATCACTGTTTTTTTTTAAGACTTGGATCAACAGATCTTTATAGTAATTCAAGATAGCTATACTGTATTGCTAATTTTTTTGACATCTCAAACTAATTTATAATTATTTTGAAATCTGGCCTTCAGCTTTTTATAAAAATTTCTACTTTGCCTTTTTCTTTTACTATCCTATTACCCGGAATTGTTTAAAGTTAAAAATACTTTGCAAATTTTCATAATATAAGAAATTATGCAAAGTATCTATTGACAATCTGCCCTTGACACACAGGTTTGGGAAGAACTAAAACAACAAAAAAGAAATTGTGTAACTTAAAAATCATTCTTATTATAGGATTTCTTTCATTTGAGTAATTATGAGGATGAGAATAAGCCAATTACTTGTTTCACCATCAAAAGAATAGTCTTCAGATTCTTATAAAAATCTCCTGAAGTTGTTTAAATAGATAACACCAGGAGAATCCCAACATTCATGCTGTCGTTCATTGCCCCTGACAGTTTTTCGGTTCTGTTCCGCTTTTTATTTTAATAGAGTATAATTGTAAAAATAATAAGTGTTTTAAATAGACATCTGTCGGACATTGTTAAGGCTTTATATAACTTACTTAAATTTAAAACATAACACAGTAACATAAAAGCAAACATTCAAGATTTTTATAGTTTTCAAATCAGGGACTGCCTTGATGGAGCATATGAGTAACAGAAGATCTCTGCTACATACAAGCTTCTCAAAGGAAAACTTTCTTCCTTCAGTTACTTAGGAAATAAGGTTAACTTTGCTTTCCTCAATAATACTGGCTTTATGACTACTAGGAAAATAATGAAATGAAAGAAAGGTTCTTTCTTCTGTTAGATTTGGATGTGAATTTTCATAATTATTTTAAATTTGTTATGCTGAAGATTTACAACATATGACCATTCAGTGAGTTGATACAGATGGAATGTCACATTATCATCACATGGTAAAGCATGAAATTTATTTACTTTACATAGTCAGCCTCTACTTAAAACAACTTGATACAGATATTCCTTAGTCAATAGACGGCATTATATACTAAGTATTTTCATTTTTTCTGGACATATTAAAAAATACTGTCATTGTCTATGACTAGTACTTCCAATAAACAAAATGTTTTTGAAAAGAATGTAAGCAAATTGTAGAGCAGTTGCCAAGATATGAAATCTAGTCACTTAGCTTCAATCCAAAACATACTTTATCTGTTCTCAAAATAATTGTGTAGGTGATGGTATGCATATTTTAAATGAAATGTAACTCTCTGAACTTTACATTGTTCAAAAAAGTTGATTGTTTCAGGTGTTTATAATAGAAAATACTTAAGAATTTCTAGCTCTGTTCTTTTAAAAAAAAGCAAAGACTTAACAATCTTGTTTTCTTTAGCTTAATGTGTTCTTTCATTGTAAATTCATCTTGGTTATAGGATTTTAAAGTTATCAAGTTCTTAGACTATAAAATAGTTTGATATTGTCTTTTCTTTCTAACCACTCACTGAAGTATTTTTTAAACATAAAAATATGTTGTTCTTTCCCCCACTCAGGTTTGAAAAAGTATTCATCACATCAGCTAAATAATTTTCCTCCCTGACGACACTAACCATTTAGTTTCTTCTATTTTATCTTAACACTAAATGATACCTTTTTTTCAAACAGATACTTCAATGTTAAAAGCACTGAGGTTTAAATTTTAGACATGATGAATTTTAGGAGAAACAACAAAAATTCACCCTTATGCTTTAACAGTCTAGATTTATCTTGAGATAAAAGATAGAGCTATTAGTTTGGGTAGCCCGAATGTACATTAATGTACAGCTATAGTCTTCCACCATCATGCATGCTGTATGTGGGTCACACTTTGCCTGTTCATGTTGGTGCTCTTGGTAACACTATTCATCACCGTTTTGGGGATTCATTTTAACTGCTTAAAATGCTTACTTGAGATTTGTCTAAGATTTAAGTAAAAGCAAACTGTTCATTACTTTTCAAGGCCTTTTTCATAATTTCTTGCATGATTTAAATTTTCTAATACTTCAATAGAAACATAATTTTTCTTTTTAAATAATATCAGTAAAAAAATTTAAAACTGTAGATTTGGACTCACTTAATATCAATTATGTGTTTAAGAGGTATAAATAACTTGCTATCAGACATTACAAATATCCAGGTGCTGTGTATGTGCTGATGACAACAAAATTGAAAAGAAAGACTGTAATAATTCTGACTGGTTTTCTCTGCAGAAGATATTGATTATTTGTGTGTGGTGAGAGATTTGGAAAATTCAATTAAAGGAGTTGTGCAAAGGTTTCATAAATTTTCCTTCTACAGCATGTACACAGACATTGTTGTGTATTAAATCAATGCAGCACTTCACAATATATTTTCTTTGAAACATAAAAATAAATAACATTTAAACAGTTCTGCTTACTACAGAAACAAATTTTATTTTCTGTGAAGCATTTAGTCATGTGCTATCACTGACTCATACACATTTGCCAGCTGTAACAAATTTTACAGACATTTCCCCAGAGACATATCTCACATGCTATGAATTTTTAAATGAGCAAATGGTGAAGAAGGGTGTCAGCAATATAAAAATTGATCAGTTACAAGATGAAAGCATAAGCAAAGAGATTTGTATGGTATCTCTTAATAGGTTTTATTTAATAAAAATACTATTAAAAGTAATGAATAGACTGGAGACTAACTGTTCTTGAGGTGGAGAAAAATTATTCTGGCACATTTAGTAGGAATTGGTTTAATGTCACCTGACAGGTGAACTTTTTTTTTCCATTTCAACTCCTAGTCAGAAAGCCCCACAAAAAAGACTTCAATAAATTCTCCCAGTAAATGCTTCATATATTTAAATACACATGTGAGAGAGCGAGTGTTTATAGTGTCGTGTTGCTCCTCACACAGTTAAAAGCAGGACTGAGTAACTATTAAATACTAGGTGACGTTTTTCTCCTGCTCAGACCTCAGGAGGAGGATGGTCATTTTTATTCAGGCCATTCACCCCGATGCTTTAGCCCTCTGGGATTTCTCTTCCAGCACTCCAGGCCCCTCTACTGCTTTTCAAAACCTCACCTCAATTGCTCTCCCTTCTCTGTCCAGCAAACACAACACCGTCTTTTAAGTTCTATCTCAGATGTCACATCCTCTGCAGCTCTCCCCAGCCCTCTTGGGTACAACTAAATGGCTTCGTCTTCTAGGCTGCCACCACCCTGTCTGATCTTTAAGAGGAATAATGTTGAGGGAATAGGGCTGTTCCTGGGCTCCTCTCTGGCAAACAGCCTGGACATATGGACCACAGGCCTTGCAGTGGGTGTGCAAGTAGAGGGGAACAGATGCCACTCTGAGAACTTTTCTAAAGAGTTGGCTTGGCGCCTGTAGCACAGTGGTTACAGCACCAGACACATACACTGAGGGTGGTGGGTTCGAACCCGGCCCAGGCCAGCTAAACAACTGCAACAACAAAATAGCTGGGTGTTGTGGCAGGTGCCGTGAGGCTGAGGCAAGAGAATCGCCTAATCCGAAGAGTTAGAGGTTGCTGTTAGCTGTGTCTCCACGGAACACTACCCAGGGCGATGGAGTGAGACTCTAAAACAAACAACTTCTAGAGAATTAACATATTTTCAAATCGCTGTCTCCTTATACACCCCACTAAAGTTTATTGAATGTCTGCTGTGAGCCAGGCACCACTCCAGCCCTGGGGGTACACTGACAGCAAAGCTGGTAGCTGATGGTCCTGCCCTCAGGACTGTAGAATCCAGCATAAGTGACAAGTCATAATAAACCACGGAAGGCACGCTTAACCATGTTACTAAGCATGCATCAAAACAAATGTCTTGGCAGTTTTCATGAGAAATTTTAAATGTACATTTTGAAGTAGAATCAAGCTAATCAGTAGGATGGTGCAAATTTAAGCTGCTAAAGCTAAAGCTGCTATTTATAATGTAAAATAAAACAATGTTTAGGTTATTTTAATTTCATTTGATTCAGCATTTATTCTGCATCATATACTATAATGAGTTACTTTGAACTACTTTCTGAAGAAAAACAAGACTTTGTTCTTTCATACAGAATTTTGCCTTGACAGCTATGAATTCCTTAAAGCCACTTTAAACTGAGGTACTGTTTTAACTTCCTAATTCAGTTTAATGTTAAATTTCACCGTGTTTTGTTCAGGTAGAAACATTTTATTTACGTTATCAGATTTGGTATTGTCTTTTCATAAGAAAATAGGGACACAAGCTTTGGACGTTAGTTGAAATTTTATGTATTTCATCTACTCTACAAACAATAGGAAAGCACAAGATCTGCACATCCGCGGGCTGGAGTGGTGCCTGGCTTGTAGCTGACTAGAAAAGAACAACTCTCTGGGAGGCCAAGGCAGGTGGATTGCTTGAACTTGGGAGTTCAAGGTCAACCTGAGCAAGAGTGAGACACCTTCTCTAAAAATAGCCGGGCATTGTGGTGGACACCTGTAGTCCCAGCTAGGAGGGAGGCTGCGGCAAGAGGATCACTTGAGCCCAAGAGCTTGAGGTTGCTGTGAACTATGATGACACATGGCACTCTACCCAGGGTGACAGAGGGAGACTCTGTCTTGAAAGGAAAAAAAAAAGGCGGGAACAACTATTGAAGGTATTTTTATCTGAGTGTAAATAGGGCAGTGTAAATAGAGAAATAAATTCTAACAGGCGGGTTACAATTTCTGTAAGACACATCTGACTGAACACGATGTAACAAATGCATTAAATTTGGAAATTGTGCTAAATTAAGTAAACAATTACACCTTCAAAAGGATTCCTATTCAGCAAAGTAAATAAAAAGATTTGTATGGTATCCTTAATAGGTTTTATTTAATAAAAATACTACAAAAAGTATTTATAGTATAGTATAAAAAGTATTTATAGACTAGTATAGTGTAGAAGCAATATGACTCATGAGCTGATCGGAGTGCTCAGTGTATCTGTAACTGAACTCTCAAACTAAAACCTGGCATCATCGCAAACTTTGTGCCATCGGTATTCAGATTTTTAGAAGTTAATCGGGTGTAACCTGCTATCTCTTAGAAAAAACAAAGCAAAATAGAATTATATTTTTATCCCCAAATACACTTTTCTTTGGAAATGGCATCTCAAGAAACAAGTTGTTCTTAAAGATTGCAAGAATCTTATATAGTATATTTCATTCATTAAAATGTTCATTCTGTTGTACACAATAAAAATATAGCACTTTCTGTGTGTCAGGCAGTAGTCTAAGTGTTTTAGTATATATTTCATATCATGACACCTCGTGAAGTAGATACAGTTATTATCTTTATTTTATAGGTGAGGAGTCTGAGGCATGAAATGGCTAAGTACCCTGTCACAGAATTACGTAAGAGACAACAGCCAGGATACTAAGCTAAGTGGTTTGGTGCTGTAGCCCATGCTCTTGACCACTGTACACTAATAATCTATGCATATCAGGTTTCACTGCTGGCCTAGGATTTTATATCCAATTAAGGATATATTCATTCATTTTACGGGTAAACATTGTATAAAATTTCTGATTCATCATAAAAAAACATGGAGACTTTACATCTTTTGTATTTTACCTAGATGGAGCTGAAACACGTTTTTTTTTTTGTTGTTTTGTTTTTGTTTGTTTTTGAAACAGTTTCACTTGGTCACCCTGGGTAGAGTGCTTTGACCTCACAGCTCACAGCAACCTCAAACTTCTGGGCTCAAGCAATTCACTTGCCTCTGCCTCTCAAGGAGCTGGGACTACAGGCCCCCACCACAACGCCCGGCTATTTTTTAGAGACAGGGTCTTGCTCTTACTCAGGCTGGTCTCAAACTCCAGAGCCCAAGCTATCCCTCCACCGTGGCTTCCCAGAGTGGTAGGATTATAGACGTGAGCCACTGCACTCGACCCTATGAAACACATTCTTAGTAAAGTATCACAAGAATGGAAAAACAAGTATCCAATGTACTCAATACCAATATGAAACCAATATATAAACAACCACATTCCCACACAAAAGAAAAGTATATTCTAGTACGGGGGGGAGAGAGGTATGAGAGGGAAAAGGGAAGTGGGAGAGTGATTGGTCGGATCTCACCTAATTGGCACAGTGTGAGGGTTTTCAGTGCACTTTGAACTTTATCTTAGAAATGGAAACAATGTAGCCTGAACATTTGTACCCTCATATTAATCCAAAATTTATGTATATTTGTGATATACTTAGCACACTGCCCAGCATATGGTGACATTACATGCTAGATATGATGATCACCAGCGTACACCATGTACTTCAAACTTCTGGATTTGTTTCACTTGTCTATTCTGTAAGGAGAGACAGATTTAAACCAAATTTGAGATTTAAAAATACACATTAAATCCAATTCACTATTTGGTCTTTAAACAAAATATTACCCTATTTTTGCAATAAGGTGTCTTTTATGTAGGCTTATAATTTATATTATGCTGATTTTTATTTTTAAAGTTGTACTTTGTAAGTATACTCATGCTATTACTTTGAAACATTTTTAATGTACCTTAGTGATATTGTAAATTTCTGGATGAAACTCTTTGTTAACTGAGTTTTAAATCTAAAGTTTGCAAACCCTGTGAAACTGCTTTAGAATATTTTTTCTGGGTCCCGAAAATCCAGCAGAGAACTATTCCATTAAACGGTGAGCATAGATACATATTCTTAACCTTCTTGTGCCTTAGCTTCCTTACCTATAGTAGCCGGTTATATGTTTAAATAAATAAACATACACGTAGTCTATGAGAGTCTTACTGATAGTCTCACTAATAAACTCAGGGGGAATTCTGAGTACTGAGAAAAGTTTTCTGTTAACACAGATTCTAGTAAAGACCATCTCAGTTTAGGAATGTTCTTTTGTTTTGTTCTGTTTTGTTTTTTTAAGAGCTAGCACAGGGTAATCTCACACTCCCTCAGCCTTCATAGGCTCATGCCACCATGCCTGGTTATTTATCGATCAATTGATTGACTGTAGTGATGGGGTCTTGTTGTGTTCCCCAGGCTGGTCTTGAACTCCTGGCCTGGGTTTGACTGTCTCCTTCCCACTCTGGACGCTCTGTTGGTCATCTCCTCCATCTCCTGGACTTTAGTTTTCACTTGGCGCGTGTGGTTTCTGGTTTCTGCAGCTAATTGTGACCTCCCTCCTGAGCACCGCAGTCTCAGGTCCCATGCAATTTCCCTCAGGTATAGGGATTTCTTCATTTCCCCTTCAAAATTGTTTTCTCCCTATCTGGGAATTGCATCATTCCATTGATCAGGCTAAAAAGCTCAGAATTCTGACTTTGTCTGCGTATCCACAGTGCTTGCAGATCATGTTCTGGAAGTGCTTCGTCCTCCTTCCCAGGCCCCTGGACTAGTTCCTTGTGACATGACCTTTCTTCCAGATGATCCTCACCCACAAGATGACCTCCCTCTCTGCCCTGCAGTCCTGCTCCTGGGCTCATCTGTGCTTTAGAAAATGTCACTCAACCATATTCACATTCCAAATTTAAACTGACATTCAGGGGCTCTCCACAGTCAAGAGCTGACTTTCCCAGTTTCTCCATTGTGCCCCATTCATTCCAGATTACCTGCCATTTCCCAGACACATTCCCAGAAAGTGCCTTTCTTCCTTACCTTTGTCGGTCTCTGCCTAGCAAGCCTTTTCTTCATTTCTGTCAAAAGTTTACCCGTCTTTCAAAACCCACTTAGAACTCACCTTCTACTCGGCCTCCCAGACCCTCCTCTGCACCCTTCTTGCTCTTGTGCACTTGTCATAGCCGCCCTGCTGATGGGAACGGGGAGGGCACAAGCTCCTTGATTTTGTCCTGTGACCCAGGAACTTGAAAGACGCTGTGTCCTGTGGCCACCTTCTCTGTCCTCACAGCAGCTCCTGCCTCCCTCACACTTCAGCCATTATTCCTCTGGACCTGTCAGTGTCCAGTGGGGAGGACTGTTGCACACAAATTCATTCCCAGAGCCTTAAGAAGTGAAGACTTTATGAGATGTTAGAACAGGAGAGAAAGGAAGGGAACAGCAACCCACAGGCAGAGTGCTAAGACCTCCACAAGATGGGAAGACAAAAACACGATGCAGCCAGTAGTCACAGAGGCTACTGGGATACTTCATCTAATAACAGTGTGATCACTTGGTTAACAAAAGCTGAGGCTTAGTAATTATAAACCAGTGTATGTGGTAACAACCTTTGGGTCCTAAAAATCAAGATAAGGACACAGGCTTGTGTACATTTAACAACAGGACATGAACAAGATAAGCTGTGGTATGTGGTGAATCTAGACTCCTCTTGCCAACAGCAAGGTACAACAAGGTTAGTGAGTCCAGTGAGGGTCAAGATCTAAACAGGATGGGTGGAAAACAGATGACCTCCAACTCAGCAGGCCCCTAGTGTAGGAATGGAACCTCTTCTTTCCCACACTGAATCTAAATCTTGAGCTCTGTGTGCTTTCCTGAACTTGAAGAGAAAGCTCATCTTTGTGGTAGACACCAGCATTCATATGCCTCTGAAGCGGTGGAGACCACAGATGTCCCTTTACAAGTTTGGTTGTCAGTCAGAGCAGCACAATGGGTTGGTCTCCTTACATGAGATTAGGAGGCCCAGAAAAGGCCTCACTGGACTGAGAGTAGGCAGCGATAGGGAAACCACACAGTGGGGAGGAAAGTTGTGTTAAAATGGTGACCTGTAGGCTGGGCACGGTGGCTCACACCTGTAATCCCAGCACTCTGGGAGGCTGAGGTGGGTGGATTGCCTGAGGTCAGGAGTTCAAGACCATCTGGGCAAGAGCGAGACCCTGTCTCTACTGAAAACAGAACAATTAGCTGGGCCTGGTGGCAGGCGCTTGTAGCTACTCTTGAGGCTGAAGCAAAAGGATCACTAGAGTCCAAGAGTTAGAGGTTGCTGTGAGCTATGATGCCGTGGCACTTCACCCAAGGTGACAGAGTGAGGCTGTCTCAAAAAAAAAGAAAGAAAAAAGTTACCTGTAATATTACTAGTTTCAGGGGTCCTCAAACTACGGCCCATGGACCACGTGAGGCAGTGTGATTGTATTTGTTCCCATTTTGTTTTTTTACTTCAAAATAAGATATGTGCAGTGTGCATAGGAATTTGTTTGTAGTTCTTTTTTTTTTTAAACTATAGTCCGGCCCTCCAACGATCTGAGGGACAGTGAACTGGCCCCCTTTTTAAAAAGTTTGAGGATCCCTGAATTGTACACGAATGAATGTTCTGGACTTTGGCCAAATTTGTCACACTTCATGGGGCATAGAAAGAGGAGTTGACAGAAGTTCCTTCCCCTTCTGAAGAATATGAACTGTCCTCTCTACTGTGAGTACCCCACGAAGAGTAAGCAATGTATCAGGAATTCACAGCAGACACAACACCGCAGGATGGGGTGATAAGGTCACTTCCTGGATGTCCGGCGGGAGTGTCTGTCATTAGTTGCCAATGGCCGCTTCTTTCAAAGGCTTCTGTGAGATCTTAAGACCAAAGGACAGGAGCTCCTGCTGCCACTAGGAGCCTCCAGAAGGACACACTGAGCAGGCCAGCAGAGTGGACAGTTATTTTTCTCCTGAAGCAGTTGTTGGAGGAGATTCCTGCTGACTGGCCCTAAGGCTTATGGACAAAGGCATGTAAATTTGGTGGTTTTGTAAGTCATATTGAAGTTTTAAAATTCTCTCACAAGTATGTCTTTTAAGTATGGTTACTCTCAAGAGCAGTCACACTGACAAGTACTTGTGAGGTTGAATCTGGCTTAGAAGACTCAAGTGAGCAAATGAGAAATTACCAGTAGCTAACTAAACTAGATACTAAATTACATGAATATTAAAACCATTTCTTATGTATGAGATGCATGTTAGTTTGAAAACTAATTCTTGATGATGTGATAATCACCTTTTATATCCCACAGACATCTAAAAGAATGCGCTTCCTGTGAGCACCACTCTGCATCTGCCTGGCTGCATTTAGGGGAACAGAGAAGTCTGTGTAACTAATCTGCCCAGTAAATACCAGCTCATAGCAGGGGGCAGGTGCATGTCCAGATAAGATTTCTTGCAGCTAATTTAAACTTTCTACACACACCAGTAGTTAATCTCAATTTCTTCTTGACCTTTTAACAGAAAGCCAACATGTACAGAAGATCCTGTCTTGTGTTCTGGGTCACATGCGTTTCTGCTGCTTTCACCGTTTGTAGATGGATTTAATAAAGCATATCTTTGGTAGAGCTACATAGTTCTGAAATTCAGATTAAATGTAATGGTGAATAGATTTAGGTGCTAGTTTTCACATGTAAGCCCCAGCTGCTTATTAATTTACAGATTGATTTTTAAATCTTTTATTTCTTCTTTTTCTTTTTTTATTCTTTGAGACAGAATCTCACTATGTCTTCCTGGGTAGAGTGCTGTGGTGTCACAGCTCACAGCAATCTAAAACTCTTGGGCTTAAGTGATTCTCTTGCCTCAGCTTCCCAAGTAGCTGGGACTCCAGGGGCTTGCTACAAAGCCCGGCTATTTTTTTGTTGCAGTTGTCAATGTTGTTTAGCTGGCCCGGGCCAGGTTCAAACAAGATTGGGTGCGTTCAGGGTGGCATGGCCGTAGACTCCCAGGCCAGGTTCAAACCCACCAGCCTTGGTGTATGTGGCTGGCACGGTAACCACTGCTACGGGTGCCGTGCCTAAAGTCTTTTAATTTTATCTAGAAGTTCATTGTGTAGCCAGTATCTCAAGGACAAGAGAGAAAAATTATTAAGTTTTGAAATTTCACACCTGTATAAAACATGAGAATGCATTTTTTAGCACATTTAGATATTAAGTTTTATGAACTAAACCACACAGACTGCTGAATGTGAAGAAAAGGCCTTTATTATGGGGCAGCAGGTGATGTCTTCAAAATTATTTGAAGCATTTAAGCTGTTCTAGGGTCGTTTTTGTAGCATCATCTGTGTGTTGCCACAAAGAAGAGGGGACAATCACAGAATGTTCTTATCTTGATAAAAAAAGTAAGTCTTGGCAAAATTAGTATAAAATATGACCATATCATTTGATTTGGTACGTCATGAAAATAAAAATACTCTAGATATCTAAAACAAAATTTAACAAATTAAGGTTGATGGGCAGCGCCTGTGGCTTAAGAAGTAGGGCGCTGGCCCCATGTACTAGAGGTGGGGTCAAACCCGGCCCTGGCCAAAAACTGCAAAAGGAGAAAAAAAAAAGGTTGAAATATTCATTTTCCACTTAGAGAAATTTGACAAAGATTCACCTCTTAAAATGAAAGGTTTTTTGTTTTGTTTTTTAAACTATTAAATAACGTAGTTATTAAACAATAACCTGCTTAACTGCTAAACTTGTTTACCTCATTAATGATCTTCTTGGTAGTATTTAAATAAAATTTATCTGCTAAATATTAACTTTGAGATACAATAAAAGGGATTGTTCTAGTATTGAAAACTAGGCCTAGGATACGTGTGGAAGCAAGAACATCCTGTAGGTAACCTACATTAATCAGGAAATACCAGGTTAAGGAGTAGGCTGGCATCATGTCATCCAAATTATGTAGGGATGTGCCTGATGCCACCAAGCCAGTGACTGTGTTTGACCTGACATACTAAGCCTTTAAGAACAGCTGGTTCTGCTGAGACTCATTTCCTGGTTCTCCTCATTGTAGATCAGGTGACTCTCACTTTATCACCCGTGGAGGCCACATGCAGGAAAGAGCAGAAAGAGCCACACACAAAACGGATGTTTGGATTGGGAAGGGGGCAGACTTGGCCCTGATCTTGCAGTGAGCGTAACGGGAGACCAGTTGAGGCTAGAAGCCACGTGCTGCCCCAGCCACTATTCAGTCACACCTCTCCATCCCTGTTGGCCTCCTTTGGTTGCCTTGACTTTTGTAAATGTTCCACTCACTCACTTGCGGTTTCTCGTTTGGACAGAATGCTACATCGGGGATTTTTCTCCCCTCCCTAAGGCCTCAAGGGAAAATGACTTCTGTGTGCCTCACATATGATACATGAACTTACACTCCATTCTCTTCATTGTAGCTTTTATGGTGACTTGTGGCAACTGTCGTAACAAGTCAAATGTCTCTCATACCTATTAGAAACCAGGTTAAGAGTAAACTTTGAACTTAGAGTGATTAGGTTCCAAAACACCAAAACCACCCAGTAATGAATAAGAAGCAAACCTAAGTTTACTGGCAACTGAGAAAATGGCATTTCTCAGAAATGCGAAATTGGCACCGGTAGCATGGTGGTTATGGCGCCGGCCACATCCGCGTACACTGAGGCTGGAGGGTTAAAACCCGGCCCAGGGCAGGTAAACAATGACAACTGCAACAACAACAAAAAGTATCTGGGTGTTGTGGCAGGTATCTGTAGTCCCAGCTACTTGGAACGCTGAGGCAAGAGAATCCCTTAAGCCCAAACGTTTGAGGTTGCTGTGAGCTGTGATGCCACGGCACTCTACCCAGGGTGATAGTAAGACTGTCTCAAAAGAAAAAAAAGGAAAAAGAAATGCCTCTTCTATCTAAAATGTACATGAAAATAACGAGGAGGGCTCATTTTTGACAGGTTTATTAGTGAAGAAAGTGAAACATGTATTTTTAATATTTTTGTATAACCTTAATAAATATATTAAAACTTCCTATAATCTTGAATTTAGCTAAGAGTAATGCTTTGGAATAGGCTACTTCAGTGATCTTATTCATTCCTGAGTATTTTTGGTATTTTGGAACCTAATCCCTGTAAGTTCAAAGTATACTCTTAAATTGGTTTTTATTTATTTTTTCAGACAAGAGTTTCACTTTGTTGCCCTGAGTAGGGGGCCATGGAGTAACAGCTCACAGCAACCTCAAATTCTTGGACTCAAGCAATTCTCTTGCTTCAGCCTCAAGAGTAGCTGGGGCTATAGGCACCCACCACAACACCTACCTAATTTTTAAGAAATGGGGTCTCAATCTTGCTCAGGCTGTTCTTAAACTCAGAAGCTCAGGCAATCCAACTGCATTGGCCTCCCAGAGTGCTAGGATTACAGACAGAACCCACCGCGCCTGGCCTTATACTATAGATAAGAGACATCCGCCTTGTTGCCAATTGCTACAAGTCTCTATAAAAGGTATAGTGTAGCTCAATATGAGTAAATCATCTGAAAATGTGCATGTATTTACAGAATTTACTGATAGAATACCTTGAATATGACTGCATTCTAAATTTCAGATAATAGTTTCTTTATTCCAATTATTTAAAAGATGTAACTTAAAATTTCATCATTTATTTAGATCAATATTCTGTGTTAAATGCAACTATACTACTACAGGAAAAAAAACTTTTTTAAAGAAAGCCACACAGCCAGTCAAGATGCTGACGTGTGGGCAGGATTACAGATGGTGGCTGTGGACAGCGGCGTCCCTGCTGATGCGGCAGCGACTCAAGGCTGTGCTGCCGTGCTGACCTGCCCTCTGAGTCTTTGTGCACATTCACTTTGGGAAAGAAATGCTTCTTGATTTTTGCCTTGTCTTAAACCCACTTCCTTTATCAGACATAGACCTTCTTGTGTCATCTGGGTATGACTGTCTACACCCAGAACCAAATCTGCTTTGTGTGTGTGTCTGCACTGTTGTCTAATACACCACCACTTCGTATGCCTTAGTATGAGGACGCTATCTAGTAAAATAAACACTTCCGTATAAAATAGGTTGGTGATAAAATGACTTTTATTTTTAGTACACAGACTAAAGAAAACGTAAAAGAAACCTTTATGTGAAACTCTACAATATGGATATCACACTATTTTACCAGTTGAGAACTACAGTGAAGATGTGTTCCTGTGACAGAAGGTGATACAGTATTAACAAAGTTAACGTGAAGCGTGACACAGATCTGCACTTTGGCAGTGGTGACCTTGAACCATTTCACAAGAAAGAATAAAAGGATGGAATCTTATATAATGCAGTTAACTTGAAATAGGTTGAGTCTAGTTTAGAATTAGTGATCAGTAATTCACTCAAACTACTTGATTTAAAACTTACATTTAAATTCAAGAAAGTTATTTTCTTTCCCCCCTTAAGCAGAAAAATTCATTTTTTAATTGGATTCAAGTAAATCTGCATTCTTAGAAATAAATAGGAGCATGGTTTAATCTTTCTGCCTTGTTAAAAAATTTAAATTTGTACATGCAGTAAGTAAGCCATGTTTAAACCCCAGTTTAAATTGCCTTCTCGATAATTAAAAAGATTATCACAAATTTAATTCCCTGAAATATAACTTATAAACTTCTTTACTTGCATTCTAAAATGTAAGGGAAAGTAAATTTGAATACCAAAATTAGTGATTTCCTATACAAAGAAGGGGCTCAATTTTCTTGTTAGGCTCACTATATGATCTGATAAAGAACAAGTAGGTTTAGACAAAGCAAAAAAAAATTAAGAATTTTTTTTTTTTTTTTTTTCATTTTAGAGGAGTTTTGCTCTGTCACCCAGGCTGGAGTGTGATGGCCTGACCACAGATCACCACAGCCTCCAACTCCTGGGCTCAAGCAATCCTCCTGCCTTGGCCTCCCAAAGGGCTATGACTACAGGCACATACCACCATGCCCAGCTAATTTTAAACTGTCTTTAGAGATGGGTCTCACTATGTTGTCCAGGCTGCTCTCAAACTCCTAGGCTCAAACCATCCTCCCACCTAAGGCTCAGAGTACCGAGATTACAGGCATGAGCCACTGTGTCTGGCCAAGAAATCTTCCTCAAAAATTTCAAGACATAATTATACAGTATGTTTCCTAAGTAAACACTGGGATTAAGTACATTTTGCTCTTCTTATGAATACTAATAAAACCACAGTATGTTTTGGCCAAGCAATAGTTGGAAAATAAAAAGCCTCCACTGGTCTTCAGTCCCATATACGTTTATTTTGTGTGGACAACAGTGACCTTTCACCATTTCCTTTCCTATAGCTCCTTGGTTTATACACTGTATAAAGTTCACAAAACTTTTTAACACTTCACATTTTCACATTTGTTTAAGAATACAACTAGTTGATTTTCTTCTGATTTCTTCTGCTTCTGCAGTCCCACATGATTATAATGTTGAAGTATACCAAGAAGAATAGGAAGTTCAAGCAGGACACAGAACACACCAGTACAGAAAATAAGTCCGGTAACTTCTGAGGAGGCTCCAGGGAGGTGGTCACCAGCGTCAGAAGGACCATGGTGATTACTGAGACAAAAAACTGCAAAGGGGGAAAGATTATGAAGCAGTGTAGATGGTAAAACTTAATGCACTGATATGGTGACACTGATGTGTAGTTATTAAATGGTCAGAATTTAGGGTAAAGTTGAGGGCCCAAGCTCTTCTGGTGGATCTCAACTTTGGCTTCATGTTAGAATCATAAGAGGTTTTAAAGATCTTGATGCCCAGACCAATTAGATCAGAATCTGTGGAGTAGACCTCAGTACTTTTCAAGCTCTCTTAGTGATTTCCTTGTGTAGCCAAAGCCTGAGAACACCTCATACCACCCAGGCCCTGAAGAAGAATCTGGGACAGACGTTAGTCCCAGGCAGGATCAGAGTCCCGGCACCCTCAGGAACTCTGGGTCCTACAGCATATAAAATTCTGAGCTAATGGGCACAAATACACAGTTAGGATAAATAAAGCCCAGTGTTTGATAGGTCAGCAGGGTGAATATGGTTACTCTATTGTACATTTGAAAATTGCTAGAAAACAACTATTTGAATTTTGCTAACATAGAGAAAAGATAAATATTTAAGGTGATAAAAATCCCAGTTACCCAGACTTGATCTTTTCTCATTGTATGAATGTATTATCACAGGTACCCTGAAAATAGGTCTATTATGTATCAATTTGCAGATTTCACACTAATCCTGAAAACTCACCTATGAAAAAGTTTTCCATGGGAAATAGAAAATTACATTTCACATACACGGAATGCATCTAATGAGCTAATGCTATAGTAAAGAACAGCGGGGCATATGAAAGAAAATATCATCGTCTGGCCTCAAAGAGTTTTCATTTAATTAGGAGAATGTTAGATATAAGATCACATTTGATTAAATGCCAAAATGATGAATAAAAATAAGTGTTACATTATGGTCACTGTGCAGTCAGGGGAACTTTCTGCAGTGATGGAGATGTCTCACCTGCACTCTAGCACAGTAGCTGCTGACATATGACCACTGAGCATTCAACACCTGCCTGCTATCACTGAGGAACTGAATTTTTAATTGTATTTGTTTTTAGTAAGTTTAAATTTCTACATGTGTCTAGTAGCTACGATAGCAGACTATTTAAGTCTACTGTAAGTTCCTTTGAAAACCAGCTAGGTCTTAATTGTCTCATCGCTAGCACAGTATGCAAGTATAGAAAGCATGAGAAAACAGCCGTAACCTTCACGAAGGAAGTGAACCACAGTGGAACCCTGAAGGTGCTTTAATGGCAGCACTGGTAACGTATGGTCATGCCAGATGAAAAATGCAAAAGATGGCTCGGTGCCCGCAGCTCAGTAATTCAGGCACCAGCCACATGCACTGGGGCTGCTGGGTTCAAACCCAGCCAGGCCTGCTAAACAATGACAACAACAACAAAAACAGCCGGGTGTTGTGGCGGGCGCCTG
This sequence comes from Loris lydekkerianus, assembly GCA_963574355.1. NCBI lineage: Eukaryota > Metazoa > Chordata > Mammalia > Primates > Lorisidae > Loris > Loris lydekkerianus. Next base: position 21,191 of record CAUYPK010061781.1, read on the forward strand.
TAGTCCCAGGTGCTTGGAGGCTGAGGCAAGAGAATCACTTAAGCCCAAGAGTTTGATGTTGCTGTAAGCTGTCACGCCACAGCACTCACTCTACCAAGGGTGACATAATGAGACTCTGTCTCAAAAAGAAAAAAAAAGTGAGAAAGATGGGAGCCCAAGAGCTTATAAACAGGCGTAACCAGGAGGGGCCGATATCCTCAAAGGGAAAATCCCTTAAGCAATCATAGTGGAAAGTGAAAATTTCAGTTGATTTTTAAGAAGGTTGCCACGATGATTCAGTGAAACTAGGAGAAGTGAACCAAGTTCAACTCCTATCTCACTCCATACACAAAACGATAACTCAAAATGAATCAAAAGGCCTAAATATAAAAACTAAAACTAGAAAACTCTTAGAATAAAGTATAAGAGTACTCATGACCACAGGATTATATAATGGTTTCTTAGAGACAACACCAAAAGCATAAGCAATGAAACTAAAAGTTTAGACATATTCAGCTTTATCAAAATCAAAACTTTTGTGCTCCAAACAATACTATCAAGAAAGTAAAACGTGTATGGTGCCCCATGATCACATTAATGTACACAGCTATGATTTAATTTAAAAAAAAAAAAAAAGAAAGAAAGAAAGTAAAACGGCAACCCATACAGTGGGAACGAACATTTCCAAGTAAAAAATCGGATAAGGGACTCAAATGAAGAATACATTAAAAAACCAACTAAACAATGAAAACTCTAAAGTGGGCAAAGCAGCCAGGCAAGGTGGCTCATGTCTGTAATCCCAGCACCCTGGGAGGGCGGAGGCAGGTGAATCACTTGAGCTCATGAGTTTGAGAGCAGCCTAAGCAAGAGGGAGACCCATCTCTAAAAACAGCCAGGCATTGTGGGCACTCTACCAAGGCCGACAAAGTGAGACTGTCTCAAAAAAAAGAAAAAAAAAGGGGGGGGGGGGAGGGCCAAAGCATTTAAACAAGCATTTCTCCAAAGAAGATATACAAGTAGCCAATAAGCATCTGAAAAGATGCTCTATATTATTGGTTATTAGGGGAAATGTAAATCAGAACTCCAATGAAACCCCATTCACACCTACTACTAGGATGGTTATAATTAAAAAGGCAATAACAGATGAAGTGGCCAGCCCACTGTAATTCCAGCTCTCTAGGAGGCACAGGTGGGTGAATCACTTGAGCTTAGGAGTTCCAGACCAGCCAGAGGAAGAGCAAGACCCTGTCTCTACTAAAAATAGAAAAAAATTAGCTGAGTACAGTGACACACAGTCCCAGCTACTCAGGAGGCTGAGACAGGAGGACTGCTATGCCCAGGAGTTTTGAGACTGCTGTGAGCTATGATGACACCACTGCTGAGGTAACTAGACTCCGCCTCAAAAATAAATAAATACACAAATAAATAAATAACTGCTATCAAGGATGTGGAGAAATTGAGACCCTCACATATTCTTGGTGAGAATGTACAATTATGTTGAACTGTTCTGAAAAGTTTGGCAGTTGCTGAAAATGTTAAATATAGGGTTACCATATGACCCATCAATTCTACTTGCAGGTATATATTCAAGGAAATGAAAACATTCGTGCACATGATACCCTGTACACAAATGTTCACAAAGTATTATTCATAATAGCCAAAAAGTGGAAAAGTCCAGCAACTGATGAATGGGTAACAAAATGTCGTTTACCCACATGACAGAGTAAATTTGGCAATAAAAAGGAATAAAGTACTGATACATTCAGTAACACAGATGAACCTCAAAAAAGGTAAGAGACGAGTCATAAAGAACCTTAGGTTGTCTGACTCCATGTTATGGACCGAATTGTGTCTCCTGCTAAAATCTGTATGTTGAAGCCCTAACCCACAATGTGACTGTATTTGGAAAGAGAGCCTTTAGGAAGGGAACTAATATTAAATGAGATCCTAAGAATGAGCCCCTAACTCAATAGCACTGGAGTCCTTACAAGAAAAGGAACTGACACCAGAGAGCTCTCTGCATGTGCACACAAAGTGGAGGTCAAGTGAAGACCAAGCAAGTAGGTGCCCAACCACAAGCCAGGAGGCCTCACAGAAACCAGACCCTGGTAACACCTGATCTCGGACTTTTAGCCTCCAGAACTGTGAGAAAATAAATTTCTATTTAATCCACACAGTGTGGTATTTTGTAATGACGATGCTTGCAGACTAACACATTCCATTTATATACAATGTCCCTTGGCAGCACCTGTGGCTCAAAGGAGTAGGGCGCCAGCCCCATATGCCGGAGGTGGCCGGTTCAAACCCAGCCCTGGCCAGAAACTGCAAAAAAAAAAAAAAAAAAGTCCCAAATGGTAAAATTTACAGACCAGTAGATGGGGCTTTCCAGAGCAGGGAGCTAGAAGTGAGGGCAGAATGAGGACTGCCTGCTAGTGGGAACTGGGCTTCTTGGAATGATGACAATGATCTAAAATTAGATTATGCTCATAGTTGTACAAATCTCTGTACATACTTAAAACCATGAATTCCTATGAATAGGTGACAGGGTTACACACTTCAAATGAGTGGCTATGTGAATTACTATGTATCTCAGAAAGCCAAAAAATTATTGAAATGCTGAAAAATACCATTCCTTAAAAACTGAACAACTTACCAAATAGTGTATAATTCTGGGAAGAAATGTAAAACATGGAAGATACTTCCTAACAGAAATGGAAAAGGATTTCAACTTCAGGTCTTCTTCAGAAGTCTTTTCAAATATTGAAAAGGAGCTTGCACAAACTATACAAAAGGCCATCACTGTCACCATGGAGGGTAACAGGAGCTCATCCTTCAGTAGAAGAGGCAGCATGCTATAAAGGAAAATGTTTAAAAACATCAAATGAGAACCATAATCACTTTATAAAGGAATTTTAAATTAGTGTACAAGAATCACATTGAAAATATTAAATGGAAATTGGTTTGACTCACCTAAATGTTGACACAAGTAAAAACCAAGTAGACATGAAAGGAATTTCATTTAAAACTAAACAGACTGGTCTAAAATGAAAAAGGAAAAATATGTTACTATTGTAGAATATAATTTTAGCTCCTACTTGTAAAAAATATAAACCCATTTTATCTGTCTGATTTTCAGGGGTAGCTGCTAAAAAAAAAAAAAAACAGCCAAGAAGATCTCCATATGAACTAGCGATTCATTTTTTTAATTAAATCATAAACGCATAGATCATGTATACATTAATGCATTTATGGAGTACAATGTGCTGATTTCATATAGAATTAGGAACATTTACATCACACTGGTTAATATATACCTCATCACAACCCAAACTAAAGTAGTCTAGACAGAAAGAGTCAACTCCATATAATAACTACAAGGCTGCTGATTCTAGTAAACCATTAATAGAACATTTTTCTCACTGTCATACAAGCAAGTAGCTTAAGGAAAAGCTCAGATACACAGATCTGCACATTCAGAGAAAGAAGCTTTTTCATATATTTCACACTACTTGGTAAATATGAGATGAATTCTCAGTATAGTTGTTTTCCAACTTCTCCTTTTTAATTCTTCATGTTACATATTCAGTTAAGTTAAAAACCAGAGGTACGACAGTATCGTCGTGCCACTGAAGAGGCCAACGGACACAAAGAAAAGTTAAAAGGGGAAGGAGATAAAATACTACGAAGATAAGAGAGGAAAAGATTAATAGTAGGAGGCTACATGAGAAGGGGGATTGTGCAGACACGGAAGCGAGCTGTCCATCACTGGAGCCACGAGCTTTGCAACCTTACCACGGCCCCTGGACTCAACTATGGCAACGCTCAAGGAGAAGGGGTTCAGTCAAAAGCCCTGAGTTTGACTTTCTGAAGGTGGCTGTTGACTAATATTTATTATTATTACTATTATTTTATATAGCTTTATTTTTTTTAATGCTCTATAAAGATTTGAGTATTCTCCCCCTTTTCTTCTAGGAAGGAATCTCATCAACTAGTGTATGAGACTTAAACCCTGAGAGTTTAAACAACTGAAAACTACAATACTAAAAGAAAATTCTAGAGGCCTTTCCATTTCACAGCTTGATGATTTCTAATAGGTTCATGTTAACAGCAAGCATATAGTAGGTGCTTAATATTGTTTTCTCTGGCTCAGTGCCTGTACCTCAAGTGGCTAAGGCACCAGCCACATACTGGACCTGGCGGGTTTGAATCCAGCCTGGGCCTGCCAAACAACAATGACAACTACAACCAAAAAATAGCTGGGCGTTGTGGTGGGCACCTGTAATCCCAGCTACTTGGGAGGCTGAGGGAAGAGAATCACTTAAGCCCAAGAGTTGGAGGTTGCTGTGAGCTGTGACGCTACGGCACTCTACCCAGGGCAACAGCTTGAGAAACTATATATATAGTTTTTTCTATTTGGTTACTAATTCTTTCCCATTTATTCATTCAATATTTATTTCCCAAACACAAGCACTAATCAAAAACTTTGCTCTGAAAGTAGTAGGAAGATGAATCTAACTCAGCCCCTAGCCTCAAGGTACTTAAAATTCATAACCAAGCAGCAAAATCTTGTGTCTTCAGCCTCTAAACTTCTCCCTTCACCACCTGTTTGAAACATGCCTGGCTCTCTACCTGAGGATAATGCTGCCCCTCAGCCCTTTCAATGGTTCATTTTTATTGTTTCCACAGCTTGCAAATGACGGTGGCCTGCAGGTGGGAGATCACCTACTTGAACTTCCTTTCCTGCCCTTAATAATTTCCAGCAGTGAGTCTCCTGTCATCAGACTGACCACAGGGTCACTTCCCTCACTACTCACAGACCTGAGCTCCTTCCACACCCCACTCTCTACAAGTCTTTTTAATTCTTGGCAATCTGAATATGCACATAGATCACCCTCCCACCACAGCTGTCCCCACACTGTCACTGTCCAGGAACTCTGACCACACCTCCTGGCTGCTGGGCTCTGACTCCAACAGTCTTTTGATTCCACCAATGCCTTTTTGCTTTTCCCTCAGCTCCATGGCCTTTAGTTTTACTCACCTTGAATTCAAAGGTCAATCATTACAATCATTCCCACGCTTTCACTGTTAAGCTCTAGTCTAAACCGAGAACATTTCCTCACCAGACAAAACCATAAACCTGGGAATACCCGGCTCTCCCAGCACTAAGTCCAGGCATGCTGAGCAACTGCTCTGGAGAGACACATTCACCCGTACTTACTAGTCTCACTTGATGCCATCAGGATATTCAAGTGCCTTGCAATTCCCATGTATTTCCCTAGTCTGTTTATACTCTCTCTCCTTAGAAAAATATTTCACACTTTTCTTCTCCTTATACTTCCAAGAGCTCCACCTCACTCTGGTCTGATGACTTCGCCTCTCACTTCAATGAGAAAACTGAAGCAGTTAGGACCTTTGTAGATGCCAGCCACCACCTCTGCTCTTCCCAGCAGGTGCACCACTGCTCCCTAGTCACCCAGTCCACTCGTTCACGGAGCTGTTCAGGTCCGTGCAGCTCTCACCTCCCTCCTACGTCATCAGCTTCCGTCTCTGCTGACCCTTCCTGTCATCACTGCTCCTCTCTTGAAACCAAACACTATCTCGACGCTACTTTAGCAGTATTGCCCTGTTTCTCTGCTCCCCCTTTCAGAAAAACTCTAAATAGTCTACCTTCCTCACATCATACATAAAAATTAACTCAGATCAAAGACCTAAGATCTAAATCCATACAACTCTTAGAATTACTCTGGATGTGGCAATGCTTTCTTAGATCCGATGCCAAAAGTTCAACCCACAAGACAAATGGGACTTCATCAAAACTTCTGAAGATATCGTGCATCAAAGAACACTTATCAAAAAGGTAAAAAAGAATGGGAATGGGAGAAAATGTTTGCAAAGCATATATCTGATAAAGGTTAATATCCAGAATAAATAAAGAAGTCCTAAAACTCAACAAAAAGACAACTCAATTACAAACTAGGCAACGGATTTAAATAGTGTTTTCTCTGAAGAAGATACACATACTGCCAACAAGCATGGAGGTGCCTGTGGCTCAGTTGGTAGGACGCCGGCCCCAAATACCAAGGGTGGCAGGTTTGAGCCCAGCCCTGGCCAAACTGCAAAAACAACAACAACAACAACAAAAATAGCCAGGCATTCTGGTGGGTGCCTGTAGTCCCAGCTACTTGGGAGGATGAGGCAAGAGAATCGCCTAAGTCCAGGAGTTGAAGGTTGCTGTGAGCTGTGATGCCGCAGCACTCTACCGAGGGCCATAAAGTGAGACTCTGTCTCTTAAAAAAAAAAAAGACGCACACAAAATCATTACTCATCAGAGAGATGAACTGCCATTCATATGCACTGAGACAGCTATAGTCAGAATAATGGAAAACGACAAGTGCAGTTAGTGTGGAGAAACTGGAGTCCTCACATGTTACCAGGAAGAAAAGTAATGGGACAGCTGCTGTGGAAAGTAGTTTGGTGGTTCTTAATAAGTTAAATGTAGAATTACCTGTTATCATTCCACTCCTGGGCAAGGATTCAAGAACTGAAAACAGCTATTCCGGCAAAAATTGGCACATGAAATATTCACAGCAGCCTATTTGCAACAGTCAGAAGTGGAAATGACCAAATGTCCATCCAGTCATCAATGGACGAACAGAATGTAGTATTTCCATTTAATTCAATATTATTCAGGCATAAAACAGGGTGAAGTCCTGACACATCACAGATAAACCTGGAAAATATCATACCAACTAAAAGAAACAGAGTATCAAATCCATAGAGATTCACAGAAAGCGCTTTGGGATGGTGTGTTCTGTATGTCCTTTGTACCTTTGTTTAGTTTCTGTTTAGAGCAGTGGTCTCACCCTTCCTAATGCCGCCACCCTTTAATACAGTTCCTCATGTTGTGGTGACCCCCAACCATAAAATTTTCATTGCTACTTCATAACTGTATTTTGCTACTGTTATGAATCCTAATGTAAACATCTAATATGCAGGATGTATTTATGTGACCCCTGTGAAAGGGTCGTTCAACCCCCAAATGGGTCACGACCCACAGGTTGAGAACAGCGGGGTGGTAAAGTCCCTGGCTATCATGGTGTTATTGGATATCATACTGCTCAGACCCCTCAAGGTCTGTTTCATAATCTGGGAGCATTTCATTTGGGTGCATAAATTTTAAAGTATCTTCTTGTTGTTCCTTTGACCAGTAGGAAGTGTCCACTTTTTCTTATCTTTAGTTGCTTTAAATTCGTTTGTATCTGAATATAAGATTACGACCCCTCCTTTCTTCTGTTTTCCATTTGCTTGAAATACTGTTTTCCATCCCTTAACCCTGAGTCTTGAATTGTCCTTCAAGGCTAGGTGTGTCTCCTGGAGACGGCCTAGGGATGGCTTGCGCTTTTTGATCCAAGTCAACCTGTGCCTCTTCAGTGGAGAATTGAATCTATTGGCATTTATTGAGAGAACTGATAAGTGTTGTGGAGTTCTACTCATCTTACTTTGTGAAAGTCCATTGTGCAGTTTTAACCATTCTGCCATTGTTGAAGCTAAGTTTTGACCTTTGGCTTCTGGGGGTTTACTTGACTGGTGGTCCATTGTGATGGTCACTGTTGAGAAAAGGTCTAAGTATTTCCTGTAGTGCTGATCTCATTGTGGTGAATTTCCTCAGTGTTTGTATATCTGCAAACAATTTGATTTCTCCATCAATTTTGAAGCTTAATTTAACAGGATACAGAATTCTGGGCTGAAAATTTTAAGAATATTGAAGGTCGATGACTGTGTTCTTCTAGTTTGGAAGGTTTCAGTTGAAGATTCTGCAGTCATCCTAATGGCTTTGCTTCTGTAGGTCAGTTGGCACTTACTCCTACCTGCTTTCAGAATTTTTTCTTTCATCTTGACTTTGGACAGGTTCATTACAACATGTCTTGGAGAAGCTGTTTGAGATGAGATGATCTGGGGTTCAATATCCACCTGGAAGGAGTGTATCAGAGTGTTTAGTAAAACTTGGGAAGTTTTCATTTATGATAGTCTCCAGTACAGTTTCCATTCCTTTGGGACAATCTTCTGCCTCTTCAGGAATCCCCATTACTTGTAGGTTTAAACACTTTATGGAGTCTCAGAATTCTCAGTGCTTGTTCTGCTTTCTCTTTTTTTCTGCCTCTTTACCTGGGTTACCTCAAAAACTTCATCGTGTAGGAACCTCTTTATCCTGAGCTTCTTTCTTCTCCATGGTCTAACCTATTTTTGATACTTTCTACTGCATCTTTACATTCCCTGATTGTCTCTTTCATTTCCTTAAGCTCCACCACATCCTTTATGTATTCTACATATCTCTCATCTGACTTTTGGTTCTGTCTTTTCATTTTCTCATCCATTCCTTTTTGTCTTTATCATCCTTAATTCAAATTCCCTTTGTCAAGTCCATTAATTCTTTACAGGTGGCATCCTCTGCAGCAGCTGCCTCATGGTCACTTGGGGGATTTCCTGTGTTGTTTTGTTCTGTTTTTTTAACTTTTAATAGAAGCCTTTATTTTCCAGTTCTGAAAATAAAGCTGGCTGAGTTTGCAAAAATATGGAACGCTTCACAAATCTGCATGTCATCCTTGAGCAAGGGCCATGCTAATCTTCTCCATATCGTCCCAATTTTAGTATATGTGCTGCCGATGCGAGCACTGTTTTGGTTTTTCATGTTGTCGAAATTTTTCTGTTGGTTCCTCCTCATGTGTTCTTTCTCCTTGTTCACCTCATTTTCCTCCTTTTTCCTTCTCACTGCCTCCTTTGCTTCAAACAGAAGTCCTTGCTGTTGATGACAGTATGTTGCAGTATGTCCCTGGGACACCAGGTGGTGCTGTGGTTTTTTAGGACACAAAGAACACACCCAGCAACCTCTATGTCTTTATTCCAAACTTAGTTGCCTTTTGTGATCATCTGATTGTTCCCTCTGCATTCAGACCCTGCAGAGGTGGGATCTTGCAGCTCACAAGAATCCTTCAGGGGCAGGACTCACAGTGCCCTCTGAGTCCAATTCCCATGTGGTGCAGGAGTCCCTCAGCCTGTCTCAGGAGTCAAGTTCTTATCCTGGCAGGTCAAATTAAGAAAGCTGGGCTTTAGGCCTCTGCTAAGTCCTTCTTGCAACCTTCCTACAATGGCAGCCCCCAGCCACCAAGATCCTCTCAGTATGGCTGCCTCACCAGCCACCAAATCTATGGCAAGTCCACTCCAACTGACGTTCAAATCTGGTTGCTGTGTACCGTTTGAGTCCATCCACTCTTCTAAATTTTCCACTCAACGTGCAGCTTCCCCCCACAACGGAAAACTCCAGAAAGTCTTCCTCCCATCCTGGGCCTCTGTGAGCTGTGACACCACAGCACTCTACTGAGGGCAACATAGATTGCCAACCAATCCAAGCAAGACCCAAATGCTTGCCTAGTTCATCAGATTTCCACCGCTCTGGATCATACGCTTTATCCAGCTCACCACCTCCTTGTACTTCCTGAGCGATGACTCTGGGCAAGGTCCCTGTGCCAGGTATGGCTGGGTTCTCTGTTTTTCCCCAGTCATTCTAGGAAAGCTCAGCTGAACGATCCTTCTGGTCCTCCATCTTGCTCTACCCCCCCCCCCCCCACTTTAGAGGGTCCATGTGATGGTTGGATGCAGGCCTACGATGTGAATTAATCAAATCAGGGTACCTAGGGTATCCATCACCTCAGGCATTTATCCTTTGTGTTACATTCTATTCCTACTTTTTTAGTTAGTGTGCCCTAACTTCATGTTGATTATAGTCACTCTGTTGCTATCAAATATTGTTAATTCTAGCTAACTATATTTTTGCATGCGTTAACCATCCCCACTTAATCCCCTCATTCCTATTCCCAGCCTCTGGCAGCCATCATTCTACTGTCTCCATGAGGTTGTTTTTTAGTATTTACCTGCCACATATGATGAAAATGTGCTGAATTTGTCTTTCTGTGGTTGACTTATTTCACTTAACCTAATGTTCTCCAGTTCCATCCATATTGTTGCAAATGGTAGGATTTTATTCTTTTTGTGACTATGTAGTATTCCATTGTGTATGTATAATTTCTTATGCATTCATCTGTTGATGGACATTTAGGTTGATTCCACATCTTGGCTATCATGAATACTGCTGCAATCAAGAGTGCAGTTTCTTTTCAATATATCCACTTCTCCCCCTTTGGATATACAGCCAGCAGTTCTATTTTTACTTTTTTCAGAAACCTTCATTCTGTTTTCCATAGTGGTTACACTAATTTATATTCCCATTAACAATGTACGAATGTTCCCTTCTCCACATCCTCATCAGCATTCTTTATTACTGATAAAAAGCCATTTAAACTGGGTTGAGATACTATATGTATCTCACTGTAGTTTTGATTTGCATTTCTCTGATGACTAATGATGCTTAGCATTTTTTCATATACCTATTGGGCCACTTGTATGTCTTCCTTTGAGAAATGTCTATTCAGTTTGACTTTTTCTTTTTTTTTTTGTGAGATAGTGTCTCATTATATCACCCTTGGTAGAGTGACATGGCTTCACAGCTCACAGCAACCTCAAACTCTTGGGTTGAAGTGATTCTCTTGCCTCAACCTCCCAAGCAGCTGGGACTATAGGTGCCTGCCACAAGGCCTGGCTGTTCTCTTCTTCAGTTGTCATCATTGTTTAGCTGGCCTGGCCAGGCTCGAACCCATGAGGTTTGGTGCATGTGGCCAGCTCAACAACCACTGTGCTACACCTGCACTGAGTCTCTGCCTGATTTTTTTTTTTTTTTTTTGAGACAGAGTCTCACTATGTTGCCCTCAGTAGAGTGCTGTGGTGTCACAGCTCACAGCAACCTCCAACTCTTGGGTTGAAGTGATTCTCTTGCCTCAGCCTCCCAACTAGCTGGACCTATAGGCACCTGCCACAACACCCAGCTATTTTTTTGTTGCAGTTGTTTAGTTGGCCCAGGCCAGGTATGTGGCTGGTGCCGCAACTATTGTGCTACTGATGCTTAACCTCCTTGCCTAATTTTTAATCAAATTATTTTATATTTTCCTATTGAATTGTTGGAGCTCCTAATACATTCTGATTATTAATCCCTTATCAGATGGGTAGTTTGCAAATATCTTCTTCCATTCTGTGGGTTGTTTCTCATCGCTTTGTTGATTATTTCCTTTGCTGTGCAGAAATTTTTTAGCTTCGTGTGATTCCCATTTGCCCAATTTTGCTTTGATTGCCTATGTTTTAGGAGTACTCTTTGCCCAGAGTGATGTCCTAAAGCAGGCGTCCTCAAACTTTTTAAACAGGGGGCCAATTCACTGTCTCTCAGACCGTTGGAGGGCCGGACTATAGTTTAAGAAAAAACAACTATGAACAAATTCCTATACACACTGCACATACCTTATTTTGAAGTAAAAAACAAAACGGGAACAAATACAATTCCCCACTGCTTCATGTGGCCCGTGGGCCACAGTTTGAGGACGCCTGTCCTAAAGCATTTCCCCAATGTTGTCTTTTAGTAGTTTCATAGTTTGAAGTCTTATCCATTTTGACTTGATTTTCACATATGACCATAGATCAGGGCCTAATTTCATTCTTGTGCATGTGGACATCCAGTTTTCCTAGCACCATGTATTGAAGATACCATTGTATCTTCTTGGCACATTTGTAAAGATAAGTTCACTATAGATGTATTTCTTGCTGTTCTCCATTCTGTTCCATTGGCCAATGTGTCTATTCTTTATGAGAGTACCATGCTGTTTTGGTTACTCAGCACTGTAGTATACTTTGAAGTTAAGTTCTTTTTGCTCAAAATGGCTTTGGTTATTCTGGGTCTTTTGTGGTTCCATATAAATTTCAGGATTTTGTTTTCTGTTTCTGTGAAGAATGTTATTGGTATTTTGATGGGGATTACATTGAATCTGTAGATTGCTTTGAGTAGCATGGACATTTTAACATATTTCTTCTAAGCCATAAGCACGGAGTATCACTCTATTTTTGTGTGTCTTCAATTTCTTTCATCAACACAATAGTTTATACTTTTCATTATAGAGACTTTCACTTCCTTGGCTAAGTTTATTCCTAGGTATTTTATTTTATTGTAGCCATCATAAATGAGATTACTTTCTTGATTTCTTGTTCAGAGTGTTTATTATTGGCAAATAGAAATGCTACTGATTTTTATATATTGATTTTGTACCCTGCAACTTTACTGAATGTTTATCAGTTCTAATATTTTTTTTGTGCGTGGAGTCTTTAGTTTTTTCTAGATATAAGATCATATTGTCTACAAATAAGGATAATTTCATTTCTTCCTTTCTAATTTGGGAAGATTACAAGTGGAGCAGGATTAAGCTAGAAAGGAAAGGGTGATAGGTTCCTGAATGTTTGACATGTCCTTGTACATTTAAGCAGAGATGTAGAGTCAGCATTTGGGTGTAAGTCTGGATTAGATATATGAGTGGAGTTACAGAGAGAGGCAGAGCTGGAATGTAAATGTAAATTCAGGAGTTTTGTCAACGGCCGTTTTACTCTTCTAGTTCCAAGCTAAAAACCATAGACACACTGTGACTTTTCTCTTTCCCATTACATGCTACACCCAAATCATCAGGAAACCTTCTGGTTCTACATATACTAAATCCAGAATCGGAGTGTTCTCACCTCTTCAACTATTACTATCTTGGTCCCAGCCACCATCATCTCTCACCTAGATTATGGTAACAATCTTGAAATAGTTCCTATGTTTTCTACACTTGCTTCATATACTCTGTACTTGACCCACAGCTAGAATGATTCTTTCAAAAGATTTAAGTTAGATAATTTTTCTTCCTCAAAACCCTCCCGAGGCTCCCCATTCCCTTCAGATTAAAAGCCAGAGTTCCTTATGTGGTCTAAGAGGTGCAACATGATTTGGACTCGTTACCTTATTGACTTCCTCAGCTAGTACTCCCTACTTTGATCATTCCATGGTGGCTCTGCTGGTCAGTCTGGTGATTCCTGAACATGCCAGCTAGACTCCCACATTAGGGCCTTAGCACGGGCCTTAGCACAGTGGAAGTCAGTGAGTTAATGGGTCCAAATCACTTCATAGACCACACTAGGAATGGGCTGCGCCTCACAGACCACATTAGGAACTTTGACTTTTCTTCTAGAATAATATTCTCCCAGATACCCACACAACTAACTTCCTCACCACCTCCAGGTCACTCCAGGATCTTCAGTGGGGCCTACCTTGACATCCACATTTAAAATAACAGCTTGTACCCACATCCTCTTCTCCAATACTCCCAGTTTCTCTTGCTTTGTGTTATTTCTTCTTCGTGGCATTTATTACATGCTATTCTAATACATTATTTAATGTCTCATTTTTATTTTTTTACTGGTGTTTATCTTTGAGAATGATAGAAGGCAGGGATTTTTGTCTGTTTTATTACAAATATATACATGTGTTCTAAGTGCAAGAACGACTGACATGTCGTAGACACTCAATAAATATTTATTGAATGAAATATGTGTAATCATAGATTAGCTGAGACCAGGTCACGAGGAACTTTTAATGCTAACTTTAAAATATTTTGATCAAAATTATATTAAAGCCACACACTAACAGTGTTACAAACAATCTGGGTACAACTGTAAAGAATGAACCCCCAGAAGTTGGAAGTCAGAGAATTTTTCTGGTCAGATTACAAATCCTGAATGCACTGCCTTTCAGTGAAGCAGAAATTCTGGGGAAAATAAACATGTTTGAAGGTAATACCTCACCATAGTTTCATCCTCTGACACCAAGGATTTGTGTAGCTTCAGCCTAACCTCAGCCTTTCCAGTCTGCAATGATGCGAGATTGTTTTGTTCAGAGCTAAGTGGTAGCACAGTGGTTACATGGGTTACATGGTTACAGTTCAGTTACATGTTTACTGACAACCTCTGCACTACCCTTGTAGTCTAAAGCTCCACCTAACACAAGCAATATTGGCATCCATTTGTCCCTAGTCATTCCGTACCTATATCCTCTATAGGAACCTAGTGAATACAGGGTGAGGTGTAGAGCAGTGGTGGGTTTGGACTACCTCGGGGAGGATTCAAGCATTCCAAAATATTCTGGGAAAATACTGTTTTACTATTAGAATATCATACTCCCAGCTGTCACTCAGTTCTTTCTATGAAGACCAGGAAAAAACTTTCATGCTCCTACAACAAAGTAGCCTTGTGAGGGATTGCCAAGATGGTCTAAATGAAGATTATGGCAAAAAGAAACAGAAAAGAGGCAACATAAAAACCCTATGGAAGTATATGAAGAGAACAAAGCTACTGAGCAGATCTGGGAATGAATAAAATGGGAAAGGCAATGGTGACAAACAGGCTGCAGTCTGAGAGAAGCCTCTTTGAAGGACCTATTTTTTATTAGAATATAGAAAATATAATGAAGTAATAGGAAGAGATATAAAGAATATGTCAATAATAATTCCATCAACTGTTTTCAGTTTAAAGTATTATGGTTTATAGGCTCAGCATCTGTAGCGCAGTGGTTACGGCACCAGCCACATACACTGGGGCTGGCAGGCTTGAACCCAGCCTGGGCCAGCTAAACATCAATGACAACTGAAATAAAAAATAGCCGGGCATTGTGGCGGGTGCCTGAAGTCCCAGCTACCTGGGAGGCTGAGGCAAGAGAATCGCTTAAGCCCAAGAGTTTGAGGTTGCTGTGAGCTGTGATGCCACGGCACTCTACCGAAGGCGACACAGTGAGACTCTGTCTCAAAAAAAAAAAAAGTACTATTGTTTATAAAGAAGCAATAGGATATCATTCTGGAAAAGTATGACTGAAATAATTTTTTACAAAGATACATTTGTGTAGATTCGTTCTACATTTAAACGAGTATTTATGTAAATTATAATTTTTTTAATTTTATAAACATAAATGGATACTTCAAACATTTCTACTTACAGTGATACCAAGAGAATGGACTTTTCATGTACTTGGAAAGAAAATAAAAAGAATGATAGTGCACAGCTAACCTTTAAGAAAAAAAAAGAGGGAAAATAAGATATTACAAAATATAACATCAAGTTAATTATGAATCTAAATAAAAAACATTTCAAGTGAAAGCTGAAAGTTTATTATAGCTTCTATCTAAAAGTAAAATATAAACATAACATTAATATGCATATATTTTAATCATTTGAAAATAAAAATATTTTATCATCTAAAACAAGTTCATTGAGACTCAGATGTTAATAAACAAAACTACCAAATACCTCAAATACAACAACCATAACTTCACACACCCCCCCTTGGAGTTTCTGACAATTTAAAAATGAAAGTATAAAGGACAGGTCAAAATCAACTGGCAATGGCTCAGCACCTGTAGCTCAGTGGGGAGGGCGTCAGCCACATACACCAGAGCTGGCAGGATTCGAACCCAGACAGCCAGGCCTTGTGGCAAGCACCTGTAGTCCCAGCTACCTGGGAGGCTGAGGCAAGAGAATCGACTAAGCCCAAGAGTTTGAGGTTGCTGTGAGCTGTGATGCCACGGCACTCTACCCAAGGTGACATAGTGAAACGGTCTCAAAAAAAAAAAAAAAAAAAAAAATCAACTGGCAAAATAAATCTATTTCAATAAATCTAAAAGAGACTAAATATAAATTCATAATTTGCTACTTGGTGTCTAAGAAAAGTATTTGAATCTATTTTCAGACGTTTCTGTTCTGCATTAGACAGGTATGTATACAGTTTTTCAAGCAAAACACCTGAATTATCACCTTGTACAAGGTACGCGTCCGGTCTGCCAGCAAAGCCCTCTACAGCACCTCCCAAAGACAGTGCCCTTCCTCTTCCCTCCACTCACCTCTGAGCCAGCCCCTCATTTTCTCCTGGGATAATAAATGACACTCTTGCCCCTCACAGGCCGTTCTCCAAACAGCCCCACGCCAGATCATAAGCACATCACCTCCCTGAGTAAAATCCTCTAGCAGCCTCTCATTACACTTAGATCTGGTTCCGTCTTCCTCTCCAGTTCATCTCTTACTGTCTCCCCCACTTACTTCCCACCAGTCACTTCATAGCTGTCCCTTTTTGCCAAATGTGTTCCTGACTTAAGGAAAACTTTGACCAGGCCAGTTCTTGAGATGGGCCTTTTATGACGGGTCGCGCCCTTCTGGGCTGCAGTGCCCCTTCTGCGGGAAGGCTGCCCTTACTCAGTCTGAAGTCGCACCCGCCCCAACTCCCGAGGTCTCTTCATGCAGCTTCAGGGGCTCATGACTCTCACAGACTTCCTTGTTAATGGATTTATTTTATCCATTGTCCATCTCCTGCCACTAGCACAAAAGACTCCAAGTAACATAGAAGAGAGATTTTATCTGTCACATGCTTACATGCCATGTCCCAGAAGAGGGCACTCAATAAATATTACCTGCGTAAACTAACTATAATTTATTCTGCTACTATACAGAGGGTGCCAAAAAAATGTATACGCATTTTAAGAAAGGAAAAACCTGCATTGAAATTGTAAAATTCAGTATATACTGATAACTCTTGTTATATTGTATCTGTATCTCTTATAATTGCAGAAGTCAAATGTGACGTGAGAATTACAATTTTAACACAAGATTTTCCTTTCTTAAAATGCATGTACATTTTTTTGGCATGTTCTGTATTAGAGTTCATATTATTAATTACCTCAATTATAGGTTTATATTGAGCTGTAATTCAACCAAACTTGATTAAGAGGAAAATACTTTTTAAATTATAATAGGATATCCTTTTAAAGGTCTCAAAGTACATAAGAATTCAAAGCATTATCAACAAGAATGAAGTAACAAAAATCTTAAGTTTTTTAACAAAATGACTTGTTTCAAAACATAGCAAATAGGCTCGGCCCCTGTAGCTCAGTGGCTAATGCACCAGCCACATACACGGGAGCTTGTGGGTTTGAACCCAACCCGGGCCTGCCAAATGACAATGACAACTACACCAAAAATATAGCCGGGTGTTGTGGTGAGCACCTGTAGTCCCAGCTACCAGGGAGGCTGAGGCAAGAGAATCACTTAAGCTCAAGAGTTTGAGGTTGCTGTGAGCTGTGATATCACAGCACTCTACCAAGGGTGACATAGTGAGATTCAAAAAAAAATGTATATATATATTATATCAAATAGAATAAAATTAGAAAATTAAGAAAATGGTTTTTTCCAGTAACCATCTCTAACACTGCTAAAGTTGTCCAAACTCTGAAATTCTATTCCATTATCTTTGAAATATACCTTTATTTAGCATGCTATATGCTAGAAAAATCAAGCTTGAAAATATTTCAAATTAAGTCTATTGAAGCTATTGAAGCGTCACTGACCACATCACCACTGCTCCTAAACATCCCGCAGACACCAACAGTAGATGTCTTCAGAGCTCACTCAGAGTCAAACAACAGAAATCATCACTAAAACGGTGATGAAACGTTAAGAGCAGCAGTTCTCAACCTGTGGGTCGCGACCCCTTTGGGCTGCAGCGTCAGGAAGGTTGAGAACCACTGCGTAAGAGGAACACGAAGCTACACTCTGGCACTGTGGTGCCAAGATGCACTTTTAATAGTTCTTTTTTTTTTTTTTTTTGAAGTTTTTGGCTAGCGCCAGGTTTGAACCCATCACCTCCGGCATATGGGGCCAGCACCCTACTCCTTTGAGCCACAGGCACCGCCCCAAGATGCACTTTTGACACGTTTTGCAGTTCTTTTCTGGCTTGTTTTTAGAATGCAACGTACGTTAAGTAGCAGTTCCAGAACTGGAACCCTAGTTTCTAAAACGTTGTCATCTTGTAAGTCCACTAGGACTTACTGTTTTCATAAACAAAATGCTCTTCATGTTTTAGAAAGTATTTTTTAAATGTCATTTTATAGACCATAGCACACAGCAATAAAACTTTAAACACTATAGAAATACAACCAGGAGGTATTTGTAAACCCACTCAGAAAGATCCTAAACTACAGAAAATATACCCAATCCACGTTCAAACTGACGTAAGTCATCTTCCTAAAACACATCTGCCTGCTCCCTCTCTCAAAATCTATTGAGGTCCTTCCTGCACACAAATCAAATTCCAAACCTTTCCAGCCAGACATTCAGGGTCTTCTACAGTCTGGTCCTTTTTGACCCTTATCTCTCACAATTTCTCTCTGATACTGAACACACATAAGAAAATCACACAAATTTTATTGTTTAATAGCTGTTCCCAGACATTCCCTGTCCTTTCCCTCCTCTGTACCTTCAACTTCCTCTGGTCTTGAATTTCTCTCCTGCTGTATAACCTCCTGTTCCAAATTTTGCCCAGTTTCAAAACTTGGATCAAATCCCACTTGCTCCAAACAGCTACATCTGTCTAAAATCTTCTCCCAAGATAGTATCTCCCTTTCCCACACTACCTTAGAACTCCATTCATCCCTGACAGAACTTAATACCATCTGCTTTATAGCATAATTATTTAAGCATGTTTTTCGCCACTATTTTCTTCTTTGCATTCCCTCATCAGCTAATATAAAACCAATAAAATAACTGTTGAATTGAACTGAAAGACTCTGATTGCTTAGCCTAATGTCCAACACAGCATCTAAGTATGGGAGGCATTCAACAAATGTTTGTCAAATAAATGAATGTCTGATTTCCCAATGCAATTATCCTGTACAGAACAAGAACATTTTTAAAAGACCAGTTGTAGCAAGAATTAAGAATCTAAAGTAATGAAATCTTACCAGAGTAAGTTTGAATCCTCTGGGAGAGGGCTGAAGTGTTAATTTTATACATGCAGGAAGGAGACTCAAAAATGTAAAACAAAAGCTAAAAAATAATAATAATAAAATTATTTTCTTTGTAGAGATATAAATATAGTAGAACCTCTGTAAGTTGACCACCTAAAGGACTGTGGCAACCTGGTCAACATACAGAGCTGTCAACATAGACGGTACCGTGCTGTTCTGATATGTGTGTGTGGAGCACGTCCAGAGGTGGTCAACATGAGGGAGTGGGCTTACTGCACCAATACGTACACACGGTGCATGTCCACTCAGCTTACGGGGGTGGTCAAATATGGAGGTTCTACTATATTAACTAAAACATTTTTTAAAATATAAGGATCACAATGTTTATTTAGTTTGATTTCAAATTAAAGTTTACTTTTATTTATTAAATTTAAATTAAGACCAAATAACATTTGTATAAAATCTATACACTGAAATACATATACACTTTAATATGTGATTACATAACATAGAACAAAACATCATAATACTAAATATTGCTTCTGTTATATTAGTATTTAACATCATGTATAGAAAAGATATGGTGTACGGTTGAAGGTCAATCATCAAACACTCATGTTAACAAAGTATGAGACAAAGTTATATTTGTAACATAAATATTCACAAACTTGACTCACAAAAGAGTCTAAGCCAGCCTTCATTTCACAAAAGCTGATTATCTGTTTTTTTGTTTTTGAGACAAGAGTCACTCTGTGGTCTTAGCTAGCGTGCCATGGCACCACCCTAACTCACAGCAACCTCAAACTGTTGGGCTCAAGCGATCCTCTTGCCTCAGCCTCCCAAGTAGCTGAGATTACAGGCGTGAGCCACCACACCTGGCTTAATGATCTGATTTTTAAATTTATGATGAATTAGAAAGAATTAAGTTGGAAAAGGAGCAGGAAGCTACTACAGCTTCTCCTAAAGACGGCTGATAGGTAATGAGGGAAAAAAACTAGGTAACAGACAGGCCCAAGAGGGCTGTGGAGTCATATAGAACCACAGCAGACAGCCCCTGAAAGCCCCCAAAACAACCTAACACAAGAACTGATTTTTTCCACTTGTTTAGTCTTCTAGGCTGAACTAAAGTCCCCAGAATTCCTTCCCTTTCCATATGCTTCTGGTTAGGGTGGGCTACAAGGAATACATTCTCCCAAAAGGACGACTAATGCAGCACCGCCTCTCAGTTAGCTAACACTAAATTTGGATGCTGCAGTGAAGGATTTTGCAAATGTAAAGTCCCTATTTAGTTGATTTTAAGTTAATCAGAAGGTTCACTGTCAGGCCGGGGGCAGTGATCACGCCTGTAATCCCAGCACTCTGGGAAGCCGAGGTGGATGGATAGCCTGAGCAAAAGTGAGACTCATCTCTAAAAACAGCTGGACATTGTGGTGGGTGCCTATAGTCCCAGCTACTAGGGAGGCTGAGACAAGAGGATCACTTGAGCCCTAGAGTTCAAGGTTGCTGTGAGGTATTATGCCATGGCTCTCTACTAAGGGCGACAAAGTCAGACTCTTATCTCCTAAAAAAAAAAAAAAAAAAGGTAGACTGTCCTGAGGGGCCAATTTAATCAGTTGGAAGCCTTTTAAAAAGAGGGCTTAGGTCTTCCCTAAAGGCATCTGGGTCTGAATTACTCTTTCTTCACCTTAGATACCCTTTCCGTTATCCTGTCAGCGTGGTGGATTTCCAGTTGGCCTGGCCAGCTCCCATATTTGCGTAAGCCAATTCCTTATAAATTCATATGCAGACGTGCACACACACTAAACAATTATCTACTTCTCTGATGGACCTGGACTGACGTTCCAATGAAAGTCATGACTCCGAGATAATGTTAACAGTGTTAAATCAGGAGTAGTGTACTCTCTGCTTAGGGAGAGAAAAACTCAGAAAAACTTCCAGGTAAAACAATTCAAAGAAAAGAGTTTTATTGTACATCTGTTTAAGTTATGAGGAAAATTTACTAATAAAACTACTTCATTCCCTGATTATGCAAGATAAATGAAATACTACCATTATACTTCCACAGAGTAGCTTATAAAATACAACATACAAATGTTGTGTCTCTTACCTGATTATTATCTGGATGTGATGTGGCAAAATATCCTTAATCTTCAGAAAGACACTGAAGCTACACCAAATATTGGCTACTTTATCCTTAAAAGAGATTTGTTACTTTTACATTCTAGTAAAAGAAATATAAAACCCACAAAGTATGGCCTATCATAATCTCTAATAAACCTTTAACAAATACCACTTCCAAAACGCAAGGTGGAGAGAGACAACTGGGCAGCTTCATGGTGAATGAACTCTTTGGTCTGGGGTTGGTTACAGTTTACAACTGTTTGGTGAAGAGGTCAGGAGCGCAGTTTCCAAAGTTCAAGTCACAGCATGTCAAATACCAGTTACGTGACTCTCTGACCTCAGATTTCGTGTCTATAAAGTGGGGACAGCAGCTACCTCAGAGCTACTGTAAGGATCCAATAAAATCATGTGGAAGTGTCTGCCGTCTAATACGCAGTGGTGGTAACAGTAAGCGATTATTTGTTAGTAGCAGACGCTCCCACTCCCTCACAACACCAACTCTTTTTTAGTCTTTGAAATGCTTTTTTCATCTTCTATAATCCACTCAAAGATAGTCTTTAAAAACTTGTATGTTCAAAATTAGAAAGATATGCATACTTTTCTAATTCTTTTTAAAAGAAACATTATATAAAAGCAAATTATCTATAAATATGTTGCCTCTAACTTTATTAAGTCCTTTTTGTTTCAGAAAAAATGGTTGGTTTAATTTAATTACTAAATCTAAGTGATCAAATTATTCATGTAATTAAAGTTTAACAAGAATGATTAAACTGGCATTAAATGAAAGATTCTCATTAAAAATTACTATGGATGAAGGTGATGTATCTCATAAGGAATTATGAGATCTTTCTGAAGCAAACATGATTATTAGTTGAACAAATAATTTCCTAAGACTAAAAAGACCACATAAACCAAAAAGTCACAGAGCTGTTAACACTGTAGCTGCAACTTCTCGTACTATGTTTCAGTATGGACCTTATTTCATTAGGAAAATGTATAACTGAATTGTGGATCTGATGACAGCATAAGTATTACCTATTTGATGCAACGTACTAGGAAATGGCAGCTGAGCTTGGGGTTGTCCAGCAGATCAAACAAACAGCAAGGTGCCTGTGCTGCTGTCCCAGCTACTCAGGAGGCAGAGGCAGGAGACTCACTTGAGCCCAGGAGTTCAAGGCTGTAGTGCAAGGACAACTCGCAACATGGCAAGACCCTGCCTCTAAGATAAATAAATAGGTAACGATTACAGAAGGGGTGGCTGAAGCGCATACTCCTGTGTGTCTCCTTGAGACAGGGTCTCGCTCTGTCATCCAGGCTGGACGCAGTGGCATCTCATCGCTCACTTGCAGCCCTTAACTCTGGGCTCAAATGACCCTCCACCTCAGCCTCCTGAATTTCGGAGACTGTAGGCATGTACCACCATACCTGACTGATTTTTTAATTTTTATTTTTAGAAACAGGGTCTCACTATTTTTCCCAGGTCTTGAACTCCTGGCCTCAAGTGTGTGTCTTTACAGGAAGGCATAGTCACAGAAAGGTTTAAACATGCCTCAAATAATCCACGATCAACTGGGAAAAGTCTTCTCAGAACCTGCAAGGTTTGTTCCCTTTCTGTAAAGAACGGCAGCCAGCAGAGAATGAAGGAAGCCACAACGGTACAAACCAGCTTAAATAGCAACACAGACCTAGAATGAAACAAGGCAGGTGGTAAGATAGGGAAAAGTTAATAGTTCAGAAAAACCAATCTAAGTCTTACTGTATATAATGAATGCAAACGTTTAATAAGGCTAAATCTATGTTACCAGTACAGGTCTAAGACAGAGTTAAATTAACAACTGTTAAGATGCGTACTTCCTCAGAAAGAGTGCTATCATCATCCCAAATAACATGTAGCTTAGACGCCATTCCTAAGGGAAAAAGGGAATGTGGTCACGAAGAAGAATATCAAATGGGGGTATCTTTCTGATACGTTTATGATGGACTAAGCCTGACAGTGACAAGGTCCTACAGCAGTGCTCCAACAACCCATCACCTCCAGTAAGTGAAAACTGGTCAAAGCATTTCTCTAGTTAGGAAAATGGAAAATAAAAGAAGACAGAATATGACTTAATCTCTCTCTTCCCACTCACCCATGGCCAACACATCTACAAGAAGTCACCAAAAGGCAGAGGGGAAGTTCACTTTCCTCCAACCTTCCTCCAAGTCAGTATGCCAGAAAGTTAGCTAAAGTAAATTTTTTAATTATGGTGATTAAAATTCACTCACCCCTTTCCTTTGAGGTCTTTTTTAAAACACTTGCCAAGTAAAAAGCAAAAAAATGGCAAGGAGTGATAGAGTTCCATCTGTTTGTAATTTAAGGCTAAGCAAAATGCCAGTGAGCCTAGCAGGTCCCAGTTGTAAGACACTCCAAGAACACCCCATAGAGCAAGGCCAAGGCTCACGGAATTGTACCTGTTCCTGCGTCAAGGAAATTGTCTCCACAATTAAAAGATGAAGATCTTGCATTTTATACAGCATACTTTGTATGCAATTTTAAGATGATATAAACAATGAAAGCTATTTCCAAATAAAAACTGGAAGTACTGAAATGATAAACAAACATGAAATCTGACGTACAGCCTCTCTTGTGTTAGAGCTGATTTGTTTAGGTTCAAAGGAATGCTAAATAGTTAGAACACAGCTTTGTTTCTGTTAAGTTACTTCACAGTGTTACTGCGACGGCATGCCAAAATCTAAAGAAGAAAATAATGCTACAACAGTTTTTTTAAAAACTTACTGATACTATACTTGTACATCAATAATACAAATTTATACGCCCTTGGTTTGCAACTAATAACTCTGTTACTGAAAACAACATCATAAGCCCTCATGTTTACCTCCTCTCCTTCCCCACACCCCCTTAAAATGGTGAGAAAAAGGAATTTCAGCAGTGTAAATTCATAGCCACAAAGACAGTGAGAGCATGGGTTTATCATAAAGATCTCAACCTATTTCTAGAAGACACAAGTGGTAACAAAATAAGGCCCAGCCTGGAAAAGGCATGGTGTGAACTCCGAGAAGCTGAGCACCACCCTGGAAGACCCCACAGAAGTGCAGAGACACTGGGCAAGCGGGAGGGTCTCAGTACCATGTGACTAGGAAGACAAAGAGATTAATTTACAACCCCTAGACAGAGAAGTCAGATCTTACCCCTCTCCTGTGCAAAGAGTATCAGGCAGCCAAACATTTACCCCCAGAAAACAAAAGAAGGCATACTGCAAAGAAAATATAAACTATCCGGCCAGCCAGTGCACAAGTCAGCACTGTAAGCAATTCCCCTCCACGTGAGGACAGACTCACGCACATACTGATCTTACTGTAACTAAAACACAACGGCATCAAAAGGTAAAGCTGTTAACCATGTCCCTGTGTGTGATGTCCTCCGTCCCCTTAGGAGAGATGAGGACAAACAGTAACATCTGGTATATCAGAAGAAATACTGGATAAGACATAAACAGATTTTTTACTCAATTAATTCTCTAAAATCTGTTTGAACGTTTCAGCATAAAACATAAAAGCCATATAGGTTTTAATAATTTATCTTCAGTTTCCTGAAGCTTCCACTATCTGTTAAATATTTTGTTTTAAAACGCAAAAAACTATAGAAGTTTTTTTGTTTGTTTGTTTTTCCGTGTCAGGTAACATTTACAAAAGGCAAGAGACAAGTTACACATTTTTAGAATAAGGAGCGCATAGCCACACTTAGCACTTTCTCAGCTCCCCAGAAATAGCTAATCAGTTACCAATGTTTTGCTTCCAAGCTAAAGAGCTGTGAAAAAGCAATGGTACTTTTAATAAATCTGTACTTTATCCTTCAAAGTAAAACTTAAAGAGATTCCCTATACTCTTTTACACTACATATATTCTTTTATACTACTTGTTTATGTAAGTAAGCACTCTAGCAATTAAGACATTACTGAATAATGATATTATGTAAATGGAGTCTAGATTTGCTAATATGTAACTCATGTCATTTCTAAATAGTAAAGGATACTGAAAATGTCCATAGTCGATAAGAATAAGGCCTGGATACAGCAATATGCACAATGCATTAGCAATCTATAAAGAAAAATATTGTGAAATAAGCAGTCTGTTAATCAAGCCGAACAGGGTAAAAGTGTATTTTCATTTAACACAGCCGCATATGATCCCCTTTTCCTGAAATGCTATACCTTCTTTTTATTAAAATATTCCATTTTTATAAAACTCTTTATTTATTTTTTAATTGAGACACTTTGTCACTGTTGGTAGAGTGCTGTAGCGTCACAGCTCACAGCAACCTCCAACTCTTGGGCTTAAACAATTCTCTGGCCTCAGCCTCTCTAGTAGCTGGGACTACAGGCACCTGCCACAACGCTCAGCTAGTTTTTGTTGTTGTTTAGCAGGCCTGGGCCAGATTCGAACCTACCAGCCCCAGTGCAAGTGGCCAGCCCCCTGACCACTGAGCTACGGGTGCCCCCTATAAAATAATTCTTTAGACACTGAAGTTTTCATGGAGGTGACTAAAATCACTAAAAGGTATTTGTCAGAAAAAGTACTTCTGGATACACAAGTCGATCTTATGATTAACCTATCTAAAATGACCAAAAAGAATATCTGATAACCATGATTATGGAAATATACAGAAACTTTTTAAAATGGCTTGGGGCCCATAGCTCAGTGAGTAGGGTGCTGGCCACATACACCGAGGCTGGCAGGTTTGAGCCCGGCCCAGGCCTGCTAAACAACAATGACAACTGCAACATCCCCCGCTCCCCAAAAATAGCCAGGTGTTGTGGCAGGTGCCCATAGTCCCAACTACTTGGGAGGCTGAGGCAAGAGAATCGCTTAAGTCTGAAGAGTTTGAGGTTGCTGTGAGCTGAGAAGACACATCACTCTACCAAGGGCAACACAGTGAGACTCTGTATCAAAGAAAAAAAACTTTAAAAATGCCTTTCAATTTAGTAAATCTTACAAGCCAGCTCAAAATTCAAATTTACTAATTAAGCAATAAATCCAGTAAGGTGTGTAGGTCAGCAGTATATAACATATAATTCAGTATCTTATTAGTACTATAGTAGGGCATTAAAATAATTACTGGGAGATAAGTTGATCTTTTCTAAATGAAAATTAATTCAGAGAAAATAACAATGTTCCTTTTTCTATTGCCAAAAGCATGACTCCTTTTTTCTTTTTTGCCTCAGCTGGGGCTACAGGCGCCCGCCGCAACGTCCAGCTATGTTTTTAGAGACGAGGTCTCGCTCTGGCTCTGGCTCTGGCTCATGCTGGTCTTGAGCTCAGGCAGTCCACCCGCCTCGGCCTCCTAGAGTGCTAGGAGTTAGGCTAATAAAGAAAATAGCTGTTTTAAAACTTACCTTTATCTTAGTGGAGATTTCTTTTAAACAATAACAGTACAAAACCACAGCAGGTATGTAAATCAGCAAATCAGCAATTAAAACTAGAAAAACAAGAACATGATTTTTACCATGAGTCTATCAGTATCTACAGCAGGCGTCCTCAAACTGAGGCCCGCGGGCCACATGAAGCGGTGTGAATTGTACTTGTTCCCGTTTTGTTTTTTACTTCAAAATAAGATATGTGCAGTGTGCATAGGAATTTGTTAATAGTTTTTTTTTTTAAACTATAGTCTGGCCCTCCAATGGTCTGAGGGACAGTGAATTGGCCTTGTTGAAAACGTTTGAGGACGCCTGATCTACAGCAACCCATAAACCGGTTGCCTTCTCCCACCTTGACTAAGAATTCTATAAACACAGGTTCCCACCTTGACATGCCAAGTCCTATCCATAATGAGTTCCTTTCATTCCCTTCACCTGTGCCTAGTTTCAATTACTGTGTTGCAAAGGAGTCGCTTAATTTTCCCTAACAAATTCACACATTTAACTGATTAAAATCCAACATTCTATCTTTGACTTGAGCTTCAAAGTTAAGAACATTCACTCTTACCTTCACTGGAAGCTGAAGATGGCATAATATATAATTTAGTCTGTTATTGGTGGTAGAAATGGTACCATTCTAAAGAAAGGGTTTACATAACATGCTGCTTTGTGAGGGCTTGCATTACTAGAATTGCATTCCCTTCTGTGTGCCATCCATATATATTTCATATATATTACCTATCTTTTATATGTACACATAAATATAAAACTTGACAAATCATGGTTTTTTGGCCCTTTGTCTTTGAAACATGACAGAGTCCCTGAGTAGTCCCCTCCAGAGCTAGGTAACTTAGAAGTTAAAGTGAAGTAATTTGCATGTACGATGTAGACAGATGTTCTTTGGGTAAGATACTTGACTAACGCCCCAAAGTAACAGTAATTTAACACTGGTAGTATAGCAAATTATGATGTATAGCTTTAATGTATGTTTAAAAAGTCTTATTCACATACTTAAATATGGATATCAGAATTTAAACAATGCTTCAAATGTATGAATGTCTCCTTAATATAATGATTACAAGGCAAAAAGAAAAAAAATAAAATATTCAAAACCGGCCAGGCATGCTGGCTCGTGCCTGTAATCCTAGCACTCTGGGAGGCCGAAGCAGGCAGATTACTTCAGCTCACGAATTCGAGACCAGCCTGAGCCAGAGGAGAGTGAGACCTTGTCTCTAAAAATAGCTGGGTGTTGTGGCGGGCACCTATAGTCCCAGCTACTTGGGAGGCTGAGGCAAGAGAACTGCCTAAGCCCAGGAGTTGGAGGTTGCTGGGAGCTACAATGGTGCCACAGCACTCTACCCAGGGCAATAGAACAAGACTGCCTCAAAAAAAAAAAAGAATAAATAAATAAATAAAGACACCCCCCCCATCTCCACAAAAACAAGCAAGCAAGAAAACAAACAAACAAACAAAAAAAAACAACAGCAAGGGGCCATGGCACACACCAGTAGCCCCAGCTGCTGGACGCTGAGCAAGGGACCACGTGAACCCTGCAGTTTGGGTTGTAGTGAGCTGTCACGACACCACTGCACTGCACTCACTGTCTCAAGAAAAATACATCAATATATTAAGTTCTTCAAATGTACAACATAGCTGTCCGAAGAACCCATTTTTTCTTTTTCTTTTTTTGGGACAGACCCTCAAGCTGTTGCCCTCAGTAGTGTGCTATAACATCACAGCTCACAGCAACCTCCAACTCTTGGGCTTAAGCAATTTCTCTTGCCTCAGCCTCCCAAGTAGCTGGGACTACAGGCACCCGCCACAATGTCCAGCTATTTTTTCGTTGTAGTTGTCACTGTTTGGCAGGCCTGGGCTGGATTTGAACCTGCCAGCTCTGGTGTATGTGGCTGGCACCTTAGCCACTTGAGCTATTGGTACCGAGCCCTTACTTTTTTTCTTTCTTTCTTTTTTTTTTTTTGTTTTTTTTTTGTTTTGTTTTGTTTTTTGCAGTTTTGGCCAGGGCTGGGTTTGAACCCACTATCCCCGGGATATGGGGCCAGTGCCTACTCCTTGAGCCACAGGTGCTGCCCACCTTACTTTTTTTCTTACAGTTCACTAAATATAGTGTCTAGAAAACCAGCGGTGTTTGATGAGTGCAATCTATCTTCTTTTAAGCCCCTGACAATACACCAAACTGGAACATACCCAATGGAGTTCTGAGAGGCCTCAAAACCTCAGTCATCTAAGGAACAGCTAGGGTATCTAGAAATGTTTAACCCAGAGAAGAGGTGACTCTTGCCTGTAGGATATTGGGAGAAGATTTGTTCTCTGTAACTCAAGACAACAGACCCTGGAATGACTGATGAAAAGTTCAACCTAAGAAGGTGATCTGTAATGAAGGGGCACTCTGAAGACAGAATAGGCTGTCCCTAAAGGTTGTGAGTTCCCTGCAAACACAGGAATTCGTTCAGAAGCTGAAGAGTCACAAGCGGAGTGTGAAGTTCAGGAAGCATTACACACTGAAGGGGGACGAGAAGTCAAAGAAGAAGAGAAAGGAAAGACAGGAGAGGTAAACCATCTCATGGGCCTGGGCTTCCATGGCGTGAACAGCGAAGAGCAAACTCAGACTAAACTCAGATAATTAGGACAAGGCCTGAGCTGCCGCGGTCTGGATGAAGCCGCAGACTGTGCATCCTGGTGAAGTGTCTCAGGAACACAAAGGTGCGCCCCACAGTGCTCTCTAATGATCAGTGTATACCCCCACAGGCGCAGAGAGAAGTCAAGGTCACGGAAATCAAGAAGGGGGCAGGAGGGGAGGTTCCTGCCTCCCCGTCAGGTACTGTGAACACTACTCAGGTGAGGGGCAGACCCACAGCCCTGACTTCAGCATTGTGAAGCATGTCTGTATAACAAAACATTTGTATCCCCTAAAATAAAAAGAAGGCCTGAGCTAATATTAAAGCCTGAGTCATACAAAGCTTTTAAAGAAATCCAAGCTTATTACTCTCAAGCACCTAAAACAGCACACGCAGATGGTCAGTGAACGTATATAGTGGGGACTGTCCAACCCAGCAGTAATGCACAATGCCTCAGTGAGACACACCCGTAAAGTTCACTTTAAAAAAGCGAAAGGGGGCCTGCCCCACATACCAAGGGTGGTGGGTTCAAACTTGGTCCCAGCCAAGCTGCAACAAAAAATAGCCGGGAGTTGTGGCGGGCACCTGTAGTCCCAGCTACTCAGGAGGCTGAGGCAAGAGAATTGCTGGAGGGTGCTATGAGCTGTGACGCCACAGTACTCTACCAAGGGCGACGAAGTGGGACTCTGTCTCTATCTGCCTCACTTAACTGAACCTCAGCTTAAAATAAACATCAAAAAGATAAATACAGATAAGGATTTATTGTATTTGGGAGTGAAATAAAAAATTTAAAGCACCTAGAATTATTCTTTTCTACCCTTTGTTTTTTTAGCTTATATGTGTATTTGTTCTCATATTAACATACATATGCGTATGTGTAGTCATATAATTTTAAAGTCACAGTACCTTTTATCAATTTGTCCAAAAGAAAAAAAAAATTTTTTTAAGACACAGTCTTACTCTGTTGCCCTGGGTAGAGTGGTGTGGCATCATAGCTCACAGAAACCACAAACTCTTGGGCTCAAGTGATCCTTTTGCCTCAGCCTCCTGAGTAGCTGGGACTACAGGCGCCCACCACAATACCTGCCTCAGTTATTCTATTTTTTGTAGAAATGGGGTCTCACTCTTGCTAAGGCTGGTCTTGAACTCCTAAGCTCAAGCAATACACCCATCTCAGCCTCCCAGCGTGCTAGAATTACAGGGATGGGCCACTGCACCTAGTGGCCCAAAATTTTTTAAAATTCAAATTTTACACTGGACACCTATTGCTCTTTTACCTGTTGTACGCATAAAAAGCTTATGTGCTTGACTCTCATATCCGCGTGAGGTATGGAGAGCAATCCAGTCTGGATTTATAAATTTCGCTCTGCAAATCAAACATATATGCATGCATGTTATTCCTTATCACTTTTAGCAATAAGGACATTTGAGAACATATCGATTTATTTTGAGAATTGGCCATTGCTCTTATAAAGCAATAATGTCAATGCTTAAATTTTGCTCTTTTTATTTAATCATGTGGAACTGACTTAAGCTATAAAATAGCATCTGCCTTGTTCACCTTCCAACAAAACCATGTCACGTGTCACCACAAGCCCTACCTTAACAGTTCTACCAGGGTAAAAACAATTTGGTGTGTCACATTTCATCTGTTAAACACATACTTCATAAAAAACAATATGCTAGTATTGGCCAGAAAATGATGTTTTACAATTTATTATATAATCTTTTCAGTTATCATAACAAGTGGCTACAATAGATATTAACCATAAATCACTGTATAAAACTAAACATAATTATTAAAGATGAATGAAATTTTCAATCATATTTTATTACCCTGAACACTATAAAATATAACTGATTGTTATGATATTTGGGAGCTTATTTCAATCCATGAGATTATTTTTACAAAGTATGAAACATACTCATATGCTACATAACGATGTTTCAGTCAACCTTGAGCTACACACACCAACCATCCCCTGAGCCTATCAGGCTGTCTTTTGACCGTACCTTTTCTTTACTTACATATGTTCAAATAGACCAACACTTGCCATTGTGTTCCAGCTGCCTACGGTATTCAGCAGTGTCATGCTGTACAGCCTTGTCACTACTGAATGGGAAAAACAGGCTGCACAATAAGGAAGGCTTAGGTGAGTGTCAGGTGACCCCACGCAAGTCTGCCTACACGTGTGCTGTGATGTTCGTGATGACAAAATCACCTAACGACCCACTTCTCAGAATGTATCATGAAGTGACACAAGGTGGTAAAGTGTAGATAATTAAATTAGAAAGCTAAGCTCAGGAGACACTGTGAGAACTCTGCTGACACACTTCCAGCCTGAGATGGGACACCAACATGGCAGACGGGGTCTCCACGAAGAGGCAAGCTCCTCGCCGCTGAGCTATTAATTTCCTTAAGGGGAGGAGGAATTCTAACGCCAAACTATAATAACTCTACTTCCTAACTTGACAGGTTAGTCAGAACACCATTTGGACCTGTTTTTTCTTCCTTTCAGAAAAAGGCATTCCTACACATAAGTAACCCATATTAAATATATTTTTCAGAAGTCCATGCATAATTGGTAACAACTTTATTTCAAAGCAAAGCAAGGTTTTTGCATTTCTTTCTAGATTGTTCCCACTCTGAGTTACCCTTTCTCACAACCCATTTATAATGCACAATACAACAGCAGCTATGAGTGATCTCTCTTCTAGGTAAGAACGCCCAATCACAGTTTCCTACTATCTGCTAAGGGCATAATATTTAGAGTAACATTAAGGGGCTGGATATGGTGGCTCACACCTGTAATCCTGGCACTCTGGGAGGTCAAGGCAGGTGGATTGCTTGAGCTCAGGAGTTCAAGACCAGCCTGAGCAAGAGTGAGATCCCCGTCTCTACTGAAAAAATAGAAAAACTAGCTGGGCATCATAGCAAGGGCCTGTAGTCCCAGGTACTCAAGAGGCTGAAGCAGGAGGATCACTTGAGCCCAAGAGTTTAAGGTTGCTGTGAGCTACAATGATGCCACGGCACTCTAACAGAGTAAGGCTCTATATAAAAGAAAATAAAAGAAAAAAGAAATAGAGCTAAAGAAGTCAGACTTACACGTATGCACATAAGAGACTATGATAAGCTGTTAGAGGCGGGTAATCCAATCCCCAGTACTGTAAATTGTTATCACTGCTGTTAAAATACCTGAAAAAAAGAAAAAGGCATCATTCTCTCAACTAATATTCAAGAAGCAGACTTCTAATTGAATTTCTCATCTCATTTATTTAATAATAATAAAGCTATGACAACAAACATAAACCAGGACTGTCCCAGGCAAACTGAAACTTATCGTCATTCTATTATTAGTAGATTTAACCAATGACTAATACTCATACAACAAAAGATATGCAACAACAAAAAAAAATTGTATCTCTGCCGGGCATGGAGCTCCTGCCTGTAATCCCAGCACTTTGGAGGCTGAGATGGGTGGATTGCCTGAGCTCACAGGTTTGAGACCAGCCTGAGCAAGAGCGAGACCCCATCCCTAAAAAATAGCTGGGCATTGTGGTGGGCACCTGTTGTCCTACCTACTCAAGAGGCTGAAACAAGAGAATCACTTAAGCCCAAGAGTTTGAAGTTGCTGTGAGCTATGACGCCACAGTACTCTACCCAGGGCAACAAAGTGAGACTCTATCCTAAAAGAAATAAAAATTATGTTTACACAAACATTTTCTTTATCATATCCTTTACAACTGACAGCTTCTTCCATTCAATTTATTTTCTCAGTCATAAGAATACTTTATCATATTACAGTCCAAACTGTATAACCCACAAGTAGCCGCTGTTGAGGTTTATGAACAGCAGCTACTTGTGGGTTATACTTGTGTAAGAGTCCTAATCTCTTACTCTTGGGGGTAAATCTTTTTAAGTTAGCATTCAGCATGATCCCATTAAACCTATCATTCGTCTTTGCAAGGTCTGTTCTTTGTAGTGTCAGTTACATAAAGTACAGATTCGAATGGAAGGGGTGTAAATTAACAAAATGATCAAGCCGTGCTTGTCAGCCAAGAGGTCTGGGCAGAGGGCGCCGCAGTGCTGAGCCAGCTGTGCTGTAGAAACGCCCGCATGAACAGCACGGGGCTCTGTGTCTGGCTGGACTTGAACCCAAGAAGCGGTGTGTCCAAGAACCTCTACGTCACTTGAAGCCCCTTTTGACAGCTTGAGTCTGGGAAACTGGACCAGACAGACAGCAGAACAAAGGGTCCACTTCTCTAGAAAGAGGAGCCTGAAGACAGGTAGGTACTAACTGTGCCGATCCCAAATTTATGTTACTACAGGGCACATTAGCATAAAGCTTTATTGTCTCCGCCTCATGAAGTTCTGGAAGCGTTGAGTTAAACAAGTAAAGCTGTTAAATCAGCGCCTGACACAAAGTAAGTGCTCAAGAGAAGTTCTGAATGGCCTCTAGTCAAAGAATTATTGGAATGGACACAGCAATAGAAAACCATCAAGGAATTTAAGAATCACATTTCCACCAATACGACTTGATTTGGTTTTCAGCTTCTTACAAGACAAAAGCTACTTTTCATTTGCTTTAACCTTGAGATCCACTGGAGCTAAATAACTGAGGTACTTACAGTGAGCTGTGAGCCTGCAAAGATACTAACAGTAAAATCAGCTGTGAGCCTGCAAAGATACGCACTACAGTAAAGTCACCGGCTGGATTAGGACAGAATGGTCAGGTCAGCAACTGTGCTCCCCACTCCTACTGACTCATAAATACAAAGAGGCACAGAACATAGCATACAAATGCTTCAGGTAAAGGTTCAAAAGCAATCAGTAGAAACAAAGCAACTATTTGATGCTCCTGCCTTATATACTCTATTTTAGATATACCCAAAAGTTGTTTAAATGCTATTTATACATTGCAATGTATCTTCCCATTGAATTCTCATGAAATCTCAATGGATGCTTTTTAGTCAAAAAAATGGCTGCCACACAAATTATAAAATTACATGCAAGAGTATTGTCACGAATTCCAAAATATAATTTTTTCTAACATATAATCCATGGAATCATTATGAATATTTTTGCTTTAAGAAAAAAATTTTGTATCTATGAAACACTTTCGAGGTTATGGAAAAGTTACAAAATAGTTTGAAGAACTTTTGTACAAGATGTAAAAAGTTTTATAAAACAGAGAATGTTCTGGGAGACTGAGGCAGATGGGTCACTTGAGCTCACGAGTTCAGACCAGCCTGAGCAAGAACAAGACCCCTGAGGCAAGAGGATCACTGGAGCCCAAGAGTTGGAGGTTGCTGTGAGCTATGACAGCACAGCACTCTACCCAGGGCAACAGCTTCAGATTCTGTCTCCAAAAAAATCTAATTAGCAACATTAAAAAATTCAAAGACAAGAACAAACCTGAAGGTATTTATTTCCTACATCTACACACAGAGTAGTCAACACGAGGGAGGTCATCCCCATGACACCCCTGTCTCCTGGGGCTCGGGCCCCTGAGATGTGCAGCCTCCCCCACCCCCTTCGAATGTGGGCAAGACCATGACTTGGTTCTAACCAATACAATATGGCAAATGTGATAGGATGTCACTTTTGTTCTTATGTTTAATGTAAATTTTAAAATTCCGTCTTGTTGGCATTTATGCTAGACAGTCTTCACTGGCTAAAGAAACAGGCTGTCGTGTTTTAGTTTGTGGACATGTTGAAGAAGCCGCATGGCAGGAAAACGTGAGTTACTCTAGGAGCTGAGGGTGGTTCCAGTAAGAAACCGAAGTCCTCACTCTGCAGATGCCAGGATATTAACTCTGTCCACAATTTGAGGGAGCCTGGAATGGATCCTTCATAGACAGAGTAATAAATCTGCAGCCCGACCCAACAGCTGGATTACAGCCTTTTAAGACTCTTGGCAGAATACCTAGCCAAGCTGTGCTCACACTTCTGATCTAAATTGCAAAGCTGGCACACTAGTTCATGCCTGAGATCCCAATACTTTGTAAGGCCAAGGAAGGAGGATTTCCTGAGCTCAGGAGTTCAAGACCAGCCTGAACAAGAGCAAGACCCCCGTCTCTACTAAAAACTAGCCAGGTCTCATGGTGGGCGCCTGTAGTCCCCATGGGAGGCTGAGGCCCAAGGATCACTTGAGCCCAAGAGTTTGAGGTTGCTGTTAAGCTATGACAGTATGGCACTCTACTGAGGACAGAGTCACATTCTGTCTCAAAAAAAATTGTTTTAAATAAAAATCATATAAATTATTACAAAAAAGATAATGCATTAGAAATATTAGGGAAAGAAATGAACAAGCAACTCCAAAAAGAAATATGATTAGGGCGGCAGCTGTGGCTCAAAGGGGTAGGGCGCCAGCCCCATATGCCAGAGGTGGGGGGTTCAAACCCAGCCCCGGCCAAAAACTGCAAAAAAAAAAAAAAAAGAAAGAAAAGAAAAAGAAATATGCTGATTAATAAATATAAAAGATAATATCACAAGTACTTAGGGAAATGCAAATTTTAAGATAAGAGTCTGGTATTAAGTAATGGTCATGGTAAGTAGAAAGAAATATTCTGGTGTTGGTCTCCATTAAAACTGTCTGCTTTAGAGCTTCCCCTTCTAGGAACCTACCTAAAACAAACATGTGCAGGGGCGGCACCTGTGGCTCAGTGGTTAGGGTGCCAGCCCCATATACCAAGGGTGGCGGGTTTGAACTCAGCTCCGGTCAAACTGCAACCAAAAAATACCTGGGCATTCTAGCAGGCGCCTGTAGTCCCAGCTACTCAGGAGGTTAAGGCAAGAGATCACTTAAGCCCAGGAGTTGGAGGTTGCCATGAGCTGTGACGCCACAGTGCTCTACTGGGGGCAACAAAG
Source organism: Loris lydekkerianus (assembly GCA_963574355.1). Taxonomy (NCBI): domain Eukaryota; kingdom Metazoa; phylum Chordata; class Mammalia; order Primates; family Lorisidae; genus Loris; species Loris lydekkerianus. The sequence goes on from CAUYPK010061781.1 coordinate 56,958, forward strand.
TGAGACGGTCTCAAAAAAAAAAAAAAAAAAGAAGAAAAAGAAGTCCTATTATTTAGTCTTCTCCCCTTGGTCCCCTTTTCAGCTCCAGGAATCTAGCCCTCTGCTATTGCCAAGGCTCTCTTCCCTTTTTATTTAGTGATCTTTAGTGAGAAAGCAGATGAGGGAATGGGAAAGAAACGTTTTTAGCCCATAATGGTATTTCCATGGTTTATGCCCAGAAGAGTTTCTAGGACATACAGAGTTGTGTCATCAAGGTCCAGTTCAGTGGCACACCTAGCTAGCTGAGCACATGGGTAACTCTGAGAGATGGGCCTACAACACGCCAGGCACAGAGTGGCATCAGTCTGCAGGAGATGAGGGTGTTCCAGGTGAAAAAAGCAGCATGCTTTCCTTTTAAATATTTTCAATCTATATTATAACAACTGACTTTGATAAAGAATAAAATGGAGTTAAAATCATCCATACCATTGTTTGATTGGTAAATTAAAAGTAATTTCTTGCCAGTGTCTTTGAGCTTCATAATCACCAAACATAGGGGGTTTTCCAGCACCTAAGATGAAAGGTAAAAAGAGCAAAACAAGAATGTGCTTTAGCATATCAGTGAATTTTATTTCCTTATGAAATTTTTCTAAATTATAGAGACAGTATAGCTTAGGGAAAGAACACAAGAGTTACCAAAAAGGAGAAATGAAGTCTGAATCCCAGTACTGTGTGTGTGAATGTGTGATGCTGGGCAAATTCTTAATCTCCCTAAGCTTCAGCACATTAAAAACAGAATCAGGCTTGGTGCCTGTAGCTCATGTGTAGGGCGCCGGCCACATACACCAAGGCTGGCGGGTTTGAATCTAGCCTGCTAAACAACGACAACTGCAACCAAAAAAGAAAACAGCCGGGCATTGTGGCGGGCACCTGTAGTCCCAGCTACTGGGAGGCTGAGGTAAGCGACTCACTTATGCCCAAGAGTTTGAGGTTGCTGTGATGCCACAGCACTCTACTGAGGGTGACATAATGCTCAAAAAAAAAAAAAAAAAGAAAAGAAAAGAAAGAAAAGAAAACAAGATCAATACAATCTTCCTATAGAGGCCTAGTCAAATAAGACAAAGGATATACAATACCCAGCACAGTGCCTGCCTGGCGTGCAGTAAGCACTCAGTGAACAGAAGCTACTGTTAATACTGCAGTCACCCCTTAGTGACCATGGAGGGTTGGTTCCAGCCCCACATCCCCACGGATACCAAACACGTGGATGCTCGAGTCCCACAGATTTGCGTACAATCTATGCACATCCTCCTATGCATTTTAAATCACCTCCAGATTACTTATGATACCTAACAAATGCTGTGTAAATTGTTGTCATATTGTATTGTTTAGGAAACTGTGACAAGGAAAAAAGTCTTACTTGTTCAGTACAGATTCTACTACCCTTTTTTTGTTTCCTCAATATTTTCAATCAGTGGTTGGTTGAATCCAGATGCAGAACCCACAGACACACGAAGAGAGCCACTCATACTTAGCTAAGAATAATACACGACACCCAAGTTTATTTTCACTTTATGGACAAGACTGTCGAGTACACTGTCGGATTAGTATTATAAAATAATAATAACAATGAATACCAGCATTTTACAAAGGGCTCATTCAAACTAAATACAAATAACAACATCAAGTGTAGAATCAAAAACAGACTATATATATTAAAAGGACATTAATCAAGGGTGGTGCCTGTGGCTCAGTGAGTAGGGCTCTAGCCCCATATACCGAGGGTGGCGGGTTCGAACCCAACCCTGGCCAAACTGCAACAACAACAAAAAAGACATTAATCAATTCAGACTATATGGTCAAATGAATTGTGTAAAAACTTTTGGTTTATAGTTTGATTTTAATTTCAAATTTTCACCTTTAGTAGCTCACACTTGATAATAAGTACCATGTGCCAAATTCAACAACCCTATGAAATGGGTTTGTTATTACCCCCACTTCACAGCTGGAGAAGCGGAGGCAATGGTCACTCTGGTAGGAAGCCGCAGAATCTGGATGTGAACTCGGGCAGATTGGCTCCATACTCCACGCTCCCAGCTCATATGCTACAATGCACACAACCTGGTTAAAGTAGGTTATTATCCTTAAATTGTTTCACATGACATAAGGCATTTCCATTTACAGAAGAGTAAACACCCACTCACTGTTTAACTAACAGTTGACAACAGAATTGTGAGAAGGGCCACAGAGCTACAGTACCGTCACACTATAAACTGGCGTGTGAGGTAAACATCACAGACAGTCACACACACTCCTCAATCCGCCAGAAAGGTGAGCCACACTGAAGAATGACAGGTTACTGCTCACTGCAGTGTAACCTAGCTTTTCTCTAGTTTTGGAACACTACATTAAGTTAGACTGCCTGCATGCAATGGTAGAATTATGATATTCTTTAAATGCTAGAATCTCTATCCAAAGAGATGCTCCTACTATGAGATAATCATGGGAAAAGTAGATTAATTTCTCTGAAGCATACACACACCGAGTGACTGGCACAAGAAAGTAACTACAGTATACATACACAAAAAGAATCATGTAGTATTCATTTTTGTATTCAGGATGTAATAGCACCTTCTAGATTCTCAGTGAATGGTGACACAGCAAGGAAGTTGATACAATCAGTCTGACCGACACACCCAGGATTTTAAGTTTATGAATTCCTAATTGTCCTTTTACTAGATGTGCAAAATTAATATGTCATAAATCAATTAATTATGCCAGAGCTGTTTTAACAAGATCCCCACATATTGGATCTTCCCTAAAAACATATTCTGACACTTTGAAACTCTGAGACTCTGTTCACACTGGTGACTCCCTGGTCTACATATTTTTTTTTTTTTTTTTGAGACAGAGCCTCAAGCTGTCACCCTGGGTAGAGTGCCACGGCAACCTCCCAACTCCTGGGCTCAAGCAATTCTCCTGCCTCCGCCTCCCAAGTAGCTGGGACTACAGGCGCCTGCCACAACGCCTGGCTATTTTTTGATTGTAGCCGTCATTGTTGTTTGGCCGGCCCAGGCTGGATTTGAACCCACCAGCTCAGGTGTATGTGGCTGGCGCCTTAGCCACTTGAGCCACAGGTGCTGAGCCCGTATTTTTTGGGGGGAGCACAGACTCTCACTTTGTCCCCCTGGGTAGAGTGCTGTGGCATCACAGCTCACATTAACCTCAAACTCTTGGGCTTATGCGATTCTCTTGTTTCATCCTCCAGAGTAGCTGGGACTACAGGTGCCCCCCACAACACCAGGCTATTTTTTTAGAGACAGGGTCTTGCTCTGGCACAGGCTGGTCTCCAACCTATGAACTCAGGCAATCCACCTGCCTCCGCCTCCTAGAGTGCTGGGATTACAGGCGTGAGCCACCACGCCCAGCCTACATATTTCTTCTATCACCTGATACCCAGCCTTCAAGAATCATCTCAAGATAACACTCCTTTTTTATAGAATGAGGTGTTGCCCAACTGAAAAAAAAGACTCATGTCAAATCCTAAAACCTTGCTTTATAAATGAAAAGCATATTGACCATTAATTGTTGGTTTCTCATAATACTTATGACTATATTATTTCCTATCACTACCCAAATAAGAATGATACACAATAAAAATATTTTTAAAAAGGAAAAGAATTCACCAATGAATTGCACTTTTGCATATGTACTTTATGCGTGTGTGTGTGTGTGTGTGTGTGTTTCTATTTTATTTTTATTTATTTATTTTTTTGTTTCTATTTTAAAAAATATAGTCCTTGAATGCGGCTTTGGGCTTAGCGCCTACAGCTCAGTGGTTAGGGTGCTGGCCACATACACTGGGGCTGGCCAGTTCAAAGCTGGCCTGGGTCTGCTAAACAAAAGTGACAATTGCAACAAAAAAAAAAAAGAAAGAAAGAAAGAAAGAAAATAGCCGTTGTGGTGGGTGCCTGTAGTTCCAGCTACTCGGCAGGTAAGGAAATAGCTTAAGCCCCACAGTTCAAGGCTGCTGTGAGCTATGATAATGCCACGGCACTCTACCCAGGGTGACAAGGTGAGACTCTGTCTCAAACAAAAAAAAAAAAACAAAAAAAAAAAACAAAGAAGAAGAATATGGCTTTTCCTGGGGAGAAAATAGATTTTAATATTTTGTTTATTTTGTTTTTGTTTTTGATCTGCTGGAATAATAAAAGTCAGGGAGGATCTTAAGTAATTTCCTATACCTGAAAAAAAAATCCAACGATCTGGACTTTCTAAAATTACTCTAGACTTGGGGTCAAGGTAGAAGAATTTATTACCATTCTCTAACAAATAAAAGAATGGATAATGACTCTCCTTAGGGTTGGGAAACAAGTTTCTATCCAAAGTCTGACCTACTTCAATAAATTCAGCTGACACTGGCTATGAAATTAGTACTTAAGTTTTTCAAACTGCTAAAGTGCCCTTAAAGCAACCCAGAAGGACAACCCAACTATACCTATGGGAGCTTCACTCGGGAAGGGCAAAAAGGATTCCTTCTAGTGATTAATTCCACAAATTCATTTACAGGAGATTCAGAATTACATAAAGAAAACACACTAATGTATATTTATAGAGCTTCAATTTTCTCTCATTCTCAGGAAAAGGGGCTTAAGCACCACTTAAATGTTCATTTTATTAACTGCTAAACTATTAAAAATTGTGTTTGAATTTATTTAAAGACCAAGTAGTTTCATTGTTAAAATTACATATGGTCTTGACTCAGCGCTGTAACTCAGTGGTTACGACATTGGCCACATACACCAAGGCTGGCGGGTACAAACCCAGCCCAAGCCAGATAAACAATGTCAACCACAACAATAACAACAAAAAACAGCCGGGCATAGAGGCAGGCGCCTGTAGTCCCAGCTATTAGGGAAGCTGAGGCAAGAGAATCGCTTAAGCCCAAGAGTTGCAGGTTGCTGTGAGCTGTGATGCCACAGCACTTTACCAAGGGTGACATAGTGAGACTCTGTCTCAAAAAAAAAAAAAAAGTTAAAATGGATCCCTATACACTAAACATAAAAAAATCAACTCCAAGGAGATATGTACATAAACAGGAAAGACAAACCTCAAAACTTTTAGAAGAAAATTTTGAGAAAATATCTTTGTGATCAAGAAGTACAGAAGGATTTATGATACAAGAAGCACAAAGTATAAAGAAAAAAATTGATAAATATCATTATTTTAAAATGTATAACTTTTGCTCAGTAAAAGACATCTCAGAGAATATGAAAAGACAAGCCACAAACTGGGAAAAGATATGGCAGTTTGGACAAAGGTTAGTTCCAGAATTCTTACCCCACCCTTTTTGTGACTTCTTTTGATGCTACTGCAGTGAATACCTTGTTCTCTAGAATACTTTTCCCTTCACTTGCCTAGCAAATTGTGACTCACCCTTCAAACTTCAAATCCAAACGTTTTCTCTAAAGCCTTCTCTAATTCATCCAGATCAGTCACTTCTGTTACCTTTGTACCTCATACGTACTTTTAAGTACTGTATTTTAAGATGTGGGCCTCTTGAGTGTTGGCTATTCGCCTTGTGTTCCCGGCACCTGGCACAGTGCCTGGCACACAGCTAGTGGTAAACAGGTGAAATTCCCCATCCCCACAGCCCCAGGAATACACCCCATCAAGTCCTCCTCCTCCTTCCCAGGCTCACTCCTCCCCACTGACCCTCCACTCCAGCAATGTGCCTCCACCCTGAACGCCCTCACGTCTCCCTTGAAGTGCCTGCTCACTTCTCCTTCAGCTTCTAATATACACTCAATTCTTCCCAGGTGGAATACATTTTTGTTTTCTCATATCACAAAGCCCACACCTCTGTTAGCTCTTACACATATTCTTTTTATTAGAATTAGATGTTTAAATATATATCTGTTCCTGCATGCCAATAAAGCCTGAAATTCTTCTCTGAGTCGGAAAACTATAAATTGTTACTAAAAGAAACAAACACCTATTCAAAGGAATATTTACTTTTTTAACAGTAAAAATGATTTACCTGAGTAAGAATTAAGAGAGACTGTCCACCGTACTGTCAGTCCTATTAAGACCACTACTGTCATCAAGTACCATTTCTCCATAGTTCTTCAAATTTGGAAAAGTAAAAAAAAAAAAAAAAAAACAACTGGCCCACTGCCAGAATACTTCTAATGCAAAGCCAGCCACTTCTTTTCTTGTTCAGAAAATGTTATCACTTCTTTGGAAGCAGAAGTTTGAGAGGATTTTGACGCTTCAATTTTAAACAAAATTGATTGCATCTGTGTAGTAGCCTAGAAGGGGGGAAAAAAAGATACCAAGATTTAGCTAAGCACAGTACCTACACCTACACCAGTGAACCCCTTAAATCAAGTAGGAAGACAGAACTGGAGGCACGGGGACCTTGGGGAGGGATGTGCAGTCTGAACAGAGTAGAAAGAGACTGCACTCTGAAGAGAGTAGTCTGAAGTTCCTTGTTCCCTAGACCTTTACATGGGAAACGGACCTCAAAAATTTAACTGTTAAATGGATTCAGTACGTCTAAAGATGCAGTGAAGATCTACTCACAGAAATACTAGAGTATTTCTGAGAGAAAAAAAACCCAACAGAGATAGGTAGATAACGGAGCATAGTCAGTTCTACCTAGAACATGTTCACCTGCAGGTAGATATTAAATATACACACAAGACCACAAAGGGAGACCAAGGGGTGATTTATCTTTGGTACAGAAATAAAGAGGATTTTTTTTTTTTTTTTTTTTTGAGACAGAGGCTCACTTTGTCACCACCGGTAGAGTGCCGTGGCATCGTAACTCACAGCAACCTCAGACTCTCGGGCTCAAGCGATACTCTTGCCTCAGCCTCCCGAGTAGCTGGGACTATAGGCGCCCACCACAACGCCCTGCTACTTTTAGAGATGAGGTCTTGCTCTGGCTCAGGCTGGTGTCCAACTCGTGAGCTCAGGCAATCCACCTGCCTTGGCCTTCCGACTGCTAGGATTACAGGTGTGAGCCACCATGCCCGGCCAACAAGAAAGAGGAATTCTGTCTTTGTATTTAGTTTGGAAAAGTCTCCCAACAAAGTAATTTCTATAATTTGGTTTTTTACTTCATTTCTTTTAAAATATACTTGCACTAACTACACCATCTTTCCATCTTAAAGAAATGAACCTTGGCAAGAATCAGTAAAAATAACCCCAAATCTTAGAAGAAAATACAAATCACTAAAACCTGATTAACCACTTAATTTTATTTTTCACTTTTTTCCTTAGATTGGGGTTTAAAATTAAGAAGTTAACATTTTCTCTCTTCTCTTTGAAAAATGATGGACTTTTTCTATGTTCTCAACTAAGAGTCACATTTCTTAAGTTTTAGGAATTCAAAAAGGTCAGGTCTTGGGCCAGGTGTGGTGGTTCAAGCTATAATCCTAGCAGTCTGGGAGGCCGAGGCAGGAGGCTCTTTTGAGCTCAGGAGTTCAAAACCAGCCTGAGGGGTGGCGCCTGTGGCTCAAGTAGTAGAGCGCCAGCCCCATATACCAGAGGTGGCAGGTTCAAACCTGGCCCCAGCCAAAAACTGCAAAAAAAAAAAAAAACCAGCCTGAGCAAGAGTGAGACCCCCTTCTCTAATAAAAATAGAAAAACCAGCTGGGTGTTGTGGTGGTCACTTGTAGTCCAGCTACTCGGGAGACTGAGACAGAATGCTCAAGCCTGACTTTGAGGTTGCCATGAGTTATGATGCCACAGCACTCTACCCAGGGCGACAGGGTAAGAATCTGTCTCAAAAAAAAAAGACGATGTGTCTCATTGAGAATTTCTGTCACCCTTCTGTAAAGCTGTCAACTGTCAAAGAGAACATAATTTAAGACACAAATTACATCATTGTAAGTGATAAAGTATTTTAACTAGATATATTTCAGAAAAATATGATAAATCAACTGAAAAATTTAAGGGAAAATCAGTACATTTCACCTACTGGGCTAAAATTATCTTCCTACTTAAACATCAATGCAAAACTCCAGAACTAATGACACCTCGCATCTCAATCAGGTAGAACAACTCAAAGCATTTAAAAAGGCTATGCCAGCAGCGCCTGTAGCTCAGTGAGTAGGGTGCCAGCCCCATATACCAAGGGTGGCAGGTTTGAACCCAGCCCCGGCCAAACTGCAACAAAAAAATAGCCAAGCGTTGTGGGGGGCACCTGTAGTCCCAGCTACTTGGGAGGCTGAGGCAAGAAAACCACCTAAGTCCAAGAGCTGGAGGTTGAGCTGTGAGCTGTGATGCCACAGCACTCTACCGAGGGCAACAAAATAAGACTCTTGTCCCTTAAAAAAAACAAAAGGCTATACAACTCTAATATTCAAATTTGGATTATACAGATAACCTTTCTCTTTCCTTCCTCCTACCACAGTAACTTTTTTTAAAAAGTCTTAATCTGTCATGCAGGTAATGCAGTGATTATTCAATCTTCAGTCTTAACACCTGGGCTCAGGTGAGCCTCTGGATTCAAGGTTATTCTCCTACCTTAGGCTCCAAAGTAGCTGGAACTACCTGCACCCTCTACCACTACCACCACCCCCCAATCCCCACCCTCACTTTTTTTTTTGAGACAAGAATCTCACTATGTTGCCCTGGGTAGAGTGCCACAGTGTCACAGCTCACAGCAACCTCAAACTCTTGGGCTCAAGCTATTCTCTTGCCTCAGCCTCCCAAGTAGCTGGGACTACAGGCACCTGCCACAACGCTCAGCTATTTTTGCTCAGGCTGGTCTGGAACTCTTGAGCTCAAGTGGTCTGCCCACCTCAGCCTCCCAAAGAGCTAGAATACAGGCATGAGCTACTGTGCCTGGCTTATTTTTCTATTTTTTAGTAGAGACTAAGTCTCACTCTTGCTCAAGCTGGTCCTGAACTCCTGAGCTCAAGTAATCCGCCGGTCTCAGTTCCCCAGAGTGCTAGGACTATAGGTGTGTGCCACCGTGCCTGACCAACATGAATACACTTAACACTACTGAATTTTACACTGAAAATAACTAAAGTGGTAAATTTTATATTATGTATATTTTCCCATAATAAAAAATAATAAAACAAACAAACAAAAAAAAAAAAACAGGAAAATTTGCAGAAGTTTGTTAATGTTTTGGGGAGAAATCTGTTAATTTGCAGAAGTTTGTTAATGTTCTAGGACAGAGACAAGAAAGAGGAAAAATTAAGTCACCTTCTTTTTTTTTTTGAGTCAGGGTCTCACTGTCCTCCCCTCCTCATAGAGTGCTATAGAGTCACAGCTCACAGCAACCTCAAACTCTTGGGCTCAAGTGATTCTTTTGCCTCAGCCTCCCCAGTAGCTGGGACTACAGGTGCCCACCACAATGCCTAGCTATTTTTTGTTGTAGTTTGGCCCGCTGGGTTTGAACCCACCACCATCAGTATATGGTGCCAGCCCCCTACTCACTGAGCCACAGGCACACCCTATTTTATTTGTTTGTTCAGCAGGCCAGGGCCAGGTTCAGACCCACCAGCCCCAGAACATGTGGCTGGCACCTTAACCACTGAACCACAGGAACCCAGCCAAAATTAAGTCACTTTCTAATGTTGATTCTGACTTGGACACAGGGCACAGGCCATTATAAACTAACCAAAAAAGCCCCTTTTATCAACATGCTGCCCCATGCATTCCAGACTTACAATATTAAGCTCTTTTTTCTGCTAACACATCATGTTGAAAATGCATTCTAAAAATGCTAATTCCTGGATTTTAAAATACAGCTTAAGCCGCGCGTGGTGGCTCACTTCTATAACCCTAGCACTCCGGGAGGCTGAGGCAGATGGATTGTTTGAGCTTACAAGTTCCAGACCAGCCTGAGCAAGAGCAAGATCCTGACTCTAAAAATAGCCGGGTGTTGTGCCCGGCGCCTGTACTCCCGGCTACTCAGGAGGCTGAGGCAAGAGAATCACCTAAGCGCAGGAGTTGGAGGTTGCTGTGAGCTGACACGCCACGGTACTCTACCAACGGCAACAAAGTGAAACTCTGTCCCAAAAATTAAAAGAAAAAATAAAGCTGAACACATACATTCATACACATGTTCCATAAAAGGTCCGTAAGTAGGAAGAATTACTAATGAACAGTGCCACAAATCAAGACAGAGGTTACCTGTGGGAAGGAAAGAAGGGCCGTGGTTGGGAGGGAAGTCTTCTGAGACGCTGTGAATGTCTTGTTCCTTTGAGTGGTGCTTGAAGGATGTGTTTACCTTGTGATAAGGTGACGTGTTATGGTAACAAGTTAGGACTTGTGTACATCATTTTTCTGTTAAGTGTGATATTCGGCGCCTGTGGGTCAAGCGGCTAAGGCACCAGCCACATACACCTCCACTGGAGGGTTCGAATCCAGCCTGGATCCGCCAAACAATGACGGCTGCAACCAAAAAATAGCCTGGAGTTGTGGCGGGTGCCTGGAGTCCCAGCTACTTGGGAGGCGGAGGCAGGAGACTCGCTTGAGCCCAGGAGTTGGAGGTTGCTGTGAGCTGTGATGCCACCGCACTCTACCCAGGGCAACAGCTTGAGGCTCTGTCTCAAAAAAAAAGCATAAAAATAAATTGCATTTACGTGCCGACTAGAATAATCGTTCCATGCGGGCATGGATCCTCCCATCTGAGCCGCTGCTCCGTCCCCTGCTCGGCGGGAGGCAAGTAGCCATGGATTTGCTGAATGCAGGTGTGTGTGTGACAAGACGGGGACACCGAACCTTAGTCCTGGTGGTTAACGATGTCATGTGAGAATTAACAGGTCTCCTCCGTTCTCTAAACGGTAAAAAGGCCCCTTTATGACTTTTTCCGCCTGCAAACCCAAACACAGTAACTTCCTAACCCATCTACGTGCGACCAAGCGGCCGGGCGGGCAGCAGAAGACCGTCCCGCGCTACCTCCCCTCGAGCGCGCGTCTCGAAAACAGAAAAGCCCCCTCCCGGCCGCGGGGTCCTTCCCCACCCGGCACGACGCCGGGGGGCGCGGCCACCCCGCCAGGTCCCTCCGGACCGTTCTCCCGTCTCTGTCTAGAGGGCCAGACCCTCGAACCGCAGGGAGGAGACAGGGCGCCAGGACTGCGCAAACCAGGAGTTCCTCACCCGACCCCAAGCGACCCAGGCTGGGGAGGCGTCGCGTGCCTGAGAGAGGAACAGAGCCGGGATCAGGTAGCCGGCCCCGCGCGCCTCAGCCGGCCAGCGGCCCAGAGCCCCGGGACCCCAGGTCCTTACCCCGCCGCCCGCCGCCCGCCGAGATTCGCGCCCGCAGCGGTCCCGGAAAGGCGCCTGCGCGCTCGCCCCCGCGGCGCTGAGCACCGCCCTTCCGCCTCTGCGTGCTCGCGCACCCCCCTCGCGTCCGGGCGGGAGCGAGCACGGCGGGGGCGGGGCGGGCGCCGGCGCGGAGGCGGGACCCCGGGAGGCCGCCGCCCGGGTGAACCTCGGGGCAGGCGGAAAGCCCCGTGCTCTTCTTCCCGGGATCGTGGCCAAGGCCTGAGCGGCTGCCTGGCCCACGGATTCCTGTCGGGGGTGAGTCCTGGCTGGACTCACGGAGTGGACAGCCCCGAGCCAGTCCCCACCGCCGGGCAGGAGGTCTGCTGGGCTTGCTTTGCTTTGTTCCAGCGACAGGCCGGCGAGGAAGGGTGTGGGAAGATTGGCGGGTCGCTGCGCGGGCGACGCGCCCGGGACCTCCATCTTCAGAGCCTGCGTGTTGTGCAGAATCACAGCCCTGCCGTCCAGCAGCCACTGCCCGTGCACCTGCGCAGAGTGAACACCGGTCCCCAAGTTTGCCAAAACCACGTTATCTATTGACTGTGTTATCAAGACCTGTACGTGTTTCCTGTTGCATCAATTCCTTCCTTTCCCGGTTCGCTATTTTCATCTCAGTCCAGGCCTTTGTCCCGACGTGCACAGACTATTATGATTTCTGCCTGCGCTCTTTTGTTCAGGGAATGCCCTTATTCCCCTCTTCTGAATCCTGCCCTCCATATGTGCCTACTCCTCTAATGAAGTATTAGAAAATATTTGACTACAGCTATACTTATATAAATGGGTCCGAACAACACTCTGGGCCTGGTGTCTTCATACAAGACATGAGTCAGAAGGGCTAAGTGAACTTCCAGATCTGCGAGGTTAGTCTAAGACTGTCCGCACTGGAAATATGGAGACACAGGCCACGTCCTTGCTTGGAAAGGCTCTAATTCTCATTGGAAAGATATTTTCATGCATAAATGGATAGAAACTGGAAGGGAGCACGCTAGATGTCACATTGTTAGTATGTACACTGAGCACTGAAAGTTAGGACAGGGTCGCTACACACTAAACTATCCGGAAATGCCTTCCTGGAGGAATCAGCTGAGCCTTGGAGGAAAGCCTGAGTTTATATAAGCGCAAAGAATGGTAAATAGGAATCTAGACAAAAAACATGGTTCAAACCAAAATTGTGGCAACTGAAAAGTGCAGAACATTTCCTCCAGTTTAGGTGGTGGGTGATGAAGCAATTGTGCAGAGCCTTGTACACCAGGTTGTGGTATTTGGAATTTGTTCAGTGATCACTAGGAGACAATAAAATGACTTTTAGAAAGGAGCCAAGTGTACAATACTGTATTAGAGAAAATTTTAAGTGGTGCTAATTGACTGGATGAATCAGAGAGAGGCAGATCTCTATGGTAAGGCTGGGAGGTTGTGTTCATGGCTGTTCCCTAAGTATTCCGGGAGGCTGAGGCGGGAGGATCCTTGACGTCAGAAGTTTGAGGTAGCAGTGAGCTATGATCTACCAGGACAGACAGCAAGACAGTGTCTCAATAAAGGAAAAAGAACGTGGTCCCAGCTGCTCCAGAGGCTGAGGCAAGAGAATTGCTTGAGCCCAAGAGTTTGAGGTTGCTGTGAGCTGTGATGCCACAGCATTCTACCAAGGGTGACATGGTGAGATTCTATCTCAAAAAAAAAGAAAAGGAAAAAGTCAGTATACCAACCCAGGTATGGTTAGAGATGGTAACAGTGTAAGTGGGAAGGAAGGGGACACAGTTTTAGAGAAGTGCACAGGTCTTGGTAATATACTAGACATGTAGGAGTAAAACCAAGGAGAGGGAAAAATCAAGGATGGCTCCCAAATCTGAATTATGAGAATTGATAGATTTGGGGAGCCTGGAGAAGAAACTGGTTAAGGAAAGTTCAAAGTGACAACAAAGTAGTGACACTTAAGTATCAGTTATGAATTAGCCCCGGGGGGAAAAGTTGGGGCTAAAGATAGAAAGCCTTTTATTTGCTGAGGAATAATGGGGGCCGTATAGAGGGAATATAGACAACCATACCTGAGGTTAACATACTTAGGTCAAGAGGGAGAAGGTGAGCTGATGAAGGATATTACGTGGTTACAAATGCAGGGGGGAACTTCAGTACACTGCAGGATCGGAGACACTAACCACAGTGTGAACAAGAGCCGTGTTATGCAGACAAAGCAATCACATTTTATTGAATCTAAGCATCCATTGATTGTAAAAAAGGATTATTTAGCCTGTAGTTCCAGTTATTTGGCAGGTTGTGGTAGGAGGCTTGCTTGAGATCAGGGATTCAAGGCTGTAGGGAACTATGATCACACCTGTGAATAGCCGCTGCACTCCAGCCTGAGCAACAAAGTGAGGCCCCATCTCAAAAAGCCAATTTTTTAAAAGCACCATTATTTGATGTACCACTAAGGAAGAAAAAGAAAAGCTACCTTTTAAACTGGTGATGATTGTAAAACACATATAATTTCAGAAATACTAATATGTGAAAAATATACATCGAAACATGATGAAAATCCGTGTCAATCTCTGATTCCTGTCTCCCAACCCAATAGCTTCTGACCCAGTATTTAGTGTTCAACAGTGTTCAACTGACCCAAAGTCAGTGTTGAAAATGTTCATTCAATCGACAGTGGAAGAGACTTCAAAGCCTCTAACATATAGCTGAACTGCCCCACCAACACCATCTACATAATTTGTCCTGCTCATTTACTCCAACAGGTTACATCTTTCACCTCTGGAAGTCCCGTGCATATAAATGCATTTTGAACGACACTATTTACTATAATCAAATAGGATAATCCATAGTAAAACTGTAGGGCAGATCAAGTTTAAAGGCAGTACAGAAAGTTAAGAGGTAGTTTCTGACTATGGAGTCAAATAGGTTTAGATTTAAATTTCAGTTCCACTTTCTAGCTGTGTGACATTGCTAACATCTCTTAATGTCTCTACAATTATTTCACCTCCCCAAAAGAGTTGATGCCATCAGGGCAGTGCCTGTGGCTCAAAGAGGTAGGGCACTGGCCCCATATGCCGGAGGTGGTGGGTTCAAACCCAGCCTCGGCCAAAAACTGCAAAACAACAAAAAAAAAGATTGATGCCATTTTCTCTGAGTCGTAATGAGAGTAAAATGAAATCATGCATGTAAAATTATGAACATATTGCCTGGCATATTGTATGCAATCAATCAATAATAGATATTACAATTTGTGTGTTCTTTTAAAACAGAGTCTCACTCTGTTGCCTAGGCTTGAGCACCATGGTGTCATCCCATCTCACAGCAACCTCAGACTCCTGGGTTCAAATGATCCTCCTGCCTCAGCCTCCCGAATAGAACTATAATCACCTCACCATGAACTCTGGCTAATTTTTTCTATTTTTAGTAAAGACATGGTCTAACTCTTGCTCAGGCTGCTCTCGAACTCCTGAGCTCAAGGGATCCTCCTGCCTCAGCCTCCCAGAGTGCTAGGATTAGAACAGTGAGCCACCATGCCCAGCCTACAATTTGTCTTTAATACAGTCTTACTTTTTGGCAGCTTTTTCCTCTCTACAGCCCAAATATACATATACTGACATCCCAAACAAAAATCCTACGAGTTCACACCATCTTAAAATTTTCTCTGAAACAAAATCTACACTAACATATAATCCTCCTCAAGAGTTGTTGCATTTTTGGCCAGGTGCAGTGGACTGTTTGAGCTCAGGAATTCGAGAGCAGCCTGAACAGGAGCAAGAGCCCCGTCTCTAAAAAAATTACCCGGGTGTTGTGGCGGGTGCCTGCAGTCCCAGTTACTACAGAGGGTGAGGCAAGAGGATGTCTTGAGCCTAACAGTAGTTGGAGGTTGCTATGAGCTATGACACCAGGGCATCCTACTCAGGACAACAGAGGACATTCTACTCAGGACAATTTCTGCCTCAAACAAAGCAAAACAAAACAAAAGTGTTGTTACATTTTAAAGGAACATGATGATCTGAAAGGAGCAATAGTAATCTCATAAGGCCAGTTTGGCCAATGAGTGATAATTCCAATTGTAAGAAATTACTCCAAAATTTTATGTCTTAAACAGCAATTATTTTATTTACTCCTAATTCTGTGGATCAAGAATCCAGGCAGAGTTAAGCTGGGTGGTTCCTCTGTTGTACTTGCATTGGCTGGGACCCCTCCTGGGGCTACATTCAGCTGGGAGATCCGCTGAGGCTAGAATATCTATGATAGCTGTAGCCCTCCTTCCGCAAGGCTTCTCTCTCCAAAATTTAGCTAAACTTCTTACGTGGTAATCTTACTTCCCAGAGAAAGTATTGCAAGTGACAAAGGCAAAAGTTGCAGACCTCTTATTCTTACTCTCTAGCTTTAGAAGTTACACAGCATCACACAAGCATGGTGGTTCACACTGTGATCCCAGCTACTTAGGAGGCTGAGGCAGGAGGATCCCTTGACGCCAGGTGTTTGAGACCAGCCTGGACAATAGACATAGCGAGACATAGTTGTGGCAGGTGCCTGTAGTCCCAGGTACTTGGGGGGTGGAGGCAGGAGAATCGCTTGAGCCCAGGAGTTGGAGGTTGCTGTGAGCTGTGATGCCACAGCACTCTACCCAGGGTGACAGCTTGAGGCTCTGTCTTTAAAAATAAAAGGCAAGAATGAAAGAAGCTAATAAAGCTACTCATTATAAATCTTTTTTTGTTTTTTGTAGAGACAGTTTCACTTTATGGCCCTCGGTAGAGTGCCGTGTTGTCTCAACTCACAGCAACCTCCAGCTCTTGGGCTTAGGCGATTCTCTTGCCTCAGCTTCCTGAGTAGCTGGGACTACAGGCACCTGTCACAACGCCCGGCTATTTTTTTGTTGCAGTTTGGCGGGGCCGGGTTTGAACCCTCTACCCTTGGTATATGGGGTCGGCGCCCTACTCACTGAGTCACAGGCGCCGCCCTATTTTGAAATCTTTTTAATAAAGAAAAAGAATAAAGCAGTTATTCTGACTTTCTTATATAAACTATTTTACCAGGTAGCTAAATGGTTGAGAAGGGAGTTTCTCTTTATACACTATTTCAGCTACCTTCCCCTCTCTCTCCACCTCCTCTTCACACCCCCTTTCTTCTACACACACACCTTCACAAAATCACCCCCTTGTTTCAAATCTTAGAACAGCCCTGCAAGTGATAGGAATCTCTTTAGGGACTTCAGAAACTAACCACATATTTTCACAGAAGCAAAGAGGATCAATCTAAAAGTGAATTGTTGCGTACTGTGAATAGTGTGATTTCAATGTCTTTGTTGCTTAAATGAAGCTTATCAAGTTAACTTATAATTATTTATGGATTACTCATTTATTCAACAAATATTTATGGAATAAATAGCCTTCCTTTAAGGAGCTTACAGCAGTACTATACATAATATATATACACAGTATTACATACAGTCAAAGAGAATAATAATTTTGTTTATTTTTATTTATTTATTTTTTTGAGATAGAGTTTCACTTTGTTGCCCTCCATAGAATGCCATGGCATCACAGCCCACAGCAACCTCAAAATCTTGGACTTAAGTGATCCTCTTGCCTCAGCCTCCTGAGTAGCTGGGACTACAGGTGCCCAGTACAGTGCCCAGCTATTTTTAGAGATGGGGCCTCACTCTTGCTCAGGCTGGTCTGGGGGACCTGTGAACTCAGGCAATCCACTCACCTCAGCCTCCTAGGATTACAGACGTGGGTCACCATGCCCAGGTAATAATTGTTATTTTTACTGTTAATTTCAGATACTAGCTAGAATTATTCTCATCTATACACAGATTTTCAAACAGATATATGCACATCATCATACGTACATATAAGAATGATTTTGTTTATATGGACCATGGAAGGAATGATACACGTTCTATCTTTACAGAGAAGAAGAGTTATTTAATGTGGTAATATAATGTATTCATTGGTTCATGGACCCCAAACCTCCAAGGAATGCCACAAATCTACATCTCTCTCAGCCCAGGATTTTGGATTTAAATTTAAATATACGACATGTGAGGTAACTTAGGCCAACATATTCTTAGGGAATTACAAACATCTCTAACCCCAATAGTGAGTTAACGCGGTTGGATCAGTGTTTAAGCAGTGTGCAGCGCCAATGTGATGACATAGATGCTGCTTTATTACTTTATCTTCAGCGTCTTTCACAACCGACTGGATTGTCACAGTCTATCATGTGGCACACAGATCCCCTGGCTGAGCACTGTCATGATGCTTGCCTACAACAGCCTTTGAAAATGAGAATTTGGGCTAATCATGAAGGAGGCAGCCTGCCAGTAAGAACTCTTCAAACCAAAAAGTCTTCCTGAGGGAAATGGCAAGAATTCCATCTTAAAATCATATAAATCAAAAGGATAGGAGGTTCCAACTTGTACAATGTACGGTAAATACATCAGGATTTAAAATCAGATTTTAAAATAAATTTGTATTATAGTAAGGAATCAAAGTCCACATCAGTGAAACAAGGTAAGACACTAAATAAAGCCTTTGCTTCTTGATTTTTTGCTTCAGTTCACCATTTTTTTTTTTTTTTTTTTTTTTTTTTGGTAGAGACAGAGTCTCACTTTGTCACCCTCCGTAGAATGCCATAGTGTTACAGCTCACAGCAACCTCCAGCTCCTGGGCTTAGGTGATTCTCTTGCCTCAGCCTCCTGGGTATCTGGGACTACAGGCGCCCCCCACAAAGCCCAGCTATTTTTTTTGTTGCAGTTTGGCCGGAGCTGGGTTTGAATCCGCCACCCTCAGTATATGGGGCCGGTGCCCTACTCACTGAGCCACAGGTGCTGCCCCAGTTCACCATTTTTTTAAAGACCACCAGACCCAGAGGATTGCTGAGGAGGGGGCAGGACACAGAATGCGTGGGATCTGACGTTTCTATCGCCATGCTGTTTGATAGTAGGTTTGGGGGTTGGAGTTTGGGTTGAAAGAGAAAGGAGATGGTGAACACTGTCTGTCGCAGCACTCTGCCTCTAGGAAAATGGATTTAAAAATCTAAATGAGATACCACATGTGTCCAATAATAGCAGCTACTACCTATCACCTGAATGAGTCTCATAAAAGGAAGGTGAGAACTTAGGTGCTCTGACAATGTAAAGGAAAATAATCCTTCCCGGATATGTAGTGAAGATAGATTTAGAAAAACTCTTATCTATAAAAAGTTATTTTCTATAATTGATGGAGTTAGTTTTCTGGAATAAGAGCTGAACTGAACAGAACGGAACTGTTATTGAATCCACAGTAGTCAGTTAAGCAGGAGAAATAACCCCCAGGTGCTCTTTCTCTTCAGGGATTTCTTCCAGCATCCAGAGAAGAGGGGTAGGAAAAAAAAAAGTTACCTTCTCTCTTCAATTTCAGGACCCAAGTCTGCAATTCAAGGAAGTCTATGATGAGAAGAAATAAAAAAACAAACAAAATAAAAAAAAAAATTATGCCAAGATCCCCCTACCGACAGCTGCTGTGGGATGGTGCTGTGTGGCTTACTTTTGAAATATTGGAGGTGGGTTCGGCGCCCCTAGCACAGTGGTTATGGCGTCAGCTACATACACTGAGGCTGGCAGCTTGGAACCCAGCCCAGGCCAGCTAAATAACAATGAAAACTGCAACAAAAAATAGCCAGGCATTGTGGCGGGCACCTGTAATCCCAGCTACTGGGAGGCTGAGGCAAGAGATTGCTTAAGCCCAAGAGTTTGAGGTTGCTGTGAGCTGTGACATCACAGCACTCTACCCAAGTCAACATAGTGAGACTCTGTCAGGAAGGAAGGAAGGAAGGAAGGAAGGAAGGAAGGAAGGAAGATTGGAGGTGCTTGTCCTATATAATTGTTTGGGGGAAAGATGGCGCTACCGTATTACCCTAGATAAACATTTGCACTGATTAGAAGGCTGGGGGCCGAGAGCACTTAATTCTATTCAAATAAATGAGAAGGACCGGAAAAGAACAGTGTGAACTTTCTCCAAAGTGAAGTGTAATTTATGATTCATCAGATACCCTGAATTTTCCTCTCCAAAGAATGCTACAGAACATTGTGGTTTAAATGAAACGCACCAGAGCTGGTATCCAGTCAGAGGAACCCTGGTGTGACTCCCTGGTCTGCTCCCGGCTGGAAGATTTCTGACTGTGGTTCTGTCTTCCTGAAGGAACGTTCCCTAGAGCCATCAGAGAAACAGAAACCATTCCCCTGGGGACTCCTCTTCTAATTTTTGCCTCTCATCTTCTGTAAAACACTCAATTCCTTTGAGCCATTTCACAGTGTGAGATTTAATTACATTCAGGTTGCCTTTTTCTGGTCCAACCTCACTGTTACTAATGTGATCGGAAACCCCCAGTAGAGGTTTTTATAGTGTCCTGAGATCTAAGACATCCAGATTAAATTTTGGAAAACCTTGCGTTCTTAGTAAAGTTCTCTACTTTCTCAGCATGCGTATCTTACCCCAAATTAATAAAATTTTGGTAGTTGTTTAAATAGATTAAATGTCACACTTTAAATAGAAAGAGAAGGTTCTACCTAACTGACCTATTTTTCATCTGTGATTTAGAAAAAGGCAAGATTAGCATGGATATTGCATTTTCAAGGACCTCGCCACTATTAAATAGACTGTTAAGTGCATTTTATGGCTGAAGAGTCTGTTCCCAGCTCAGTCGACAGGACCTGCTAAGTTCATCTCTACCTGCTACATTTAACATTCACTGACTAAAATACTTTCTGTGGATGTAATACCTATGCACTGTATCTTTTAAGTACATAACTCTAAATATTTTAGGACTAGTAAAATGTAACTCGATAAATGTCCCAAGAATATGTGTTGTCCCTCAAGAAAAATAGAGTGTTCGTATGTATCCAATAATAGACATCCTTTGCTCCATTGGTCCCCGTATACCGTAAGGTGACCAGATGTTGAAAAATAACACAGTCACTCATAAAACGAAGTTGCAAGTCACAAGTCTTATTTAAACCGAGAAAGAAACAATAGCTGGTTAGAACTTCACCCTCACATCAACTCAACTTCTTCTCTGGGTTTCAAAGCTATGAAAGAATTAGTTTATAGGCTTTAGTCTAAACACAACAGAAACCAGGCCCAGTAGCTCACATCTGTAATCCCAGCACTCTGAGAGGCTAAGGTGGAAGGACTGCTTGAGGGCAGGAATTTGAGACAACCCTTTCCCTACAAAAATAAAAATAAGTAGCTGGTGTGATAGACAGGGCACACTTATCGTCTAAGCTTCTCAGGAGGTTGAGGCAGAAGCACCGTTTGAGCCCAGGAGTTTAAGGTTGCAGTGAGCTGTGAGGTCACTACACGTTAGCCTGAGTGACAGGACTGGACCCTGCATCAAAAAAATAAATAAGTAAAGGTAAAAATGAAATAAACAGAATACGTCTCATTCTCATTGGAATGTGGGCCAATTTCAATATTTTTTCTTTTTAAAAGGACTTCAGCCTAGGCAGTTTACCTTCTTATTTAGGTGATTTTGAACACAAAAGAAAAGGCTGGCAAATAAACATGAGATAAAAGTAAGACCTCTCAAGGCGTTGATTCCAGAGGAACACAGTTAATACTTCCAGCACATTCTATCAGTCAAGAGAGTCACAAGGCCAGTGCAGATTCAAGGAGTGGGGAAGTCGGATGCCACAGACGGCTCAGGTGCCAGCCAGCATCCATAGCTAGACATTCACACCAGGACATCTTTTTTTTCTTTGTTGAGACTGAGTCTCACTCTGTTGCCCGGGCTAGAGTGCTGTCATAGCTCACAGCAACCTTAAACTCTTGGGCTTGAGTACTCCTCCTGCTGCAGCCTCCCAGCAGCTGGGACTACAGGCGCCTGCCACAATGCCCAGCTAGTTTTTCTATTTTTAATAGAGACAGGACCTGGCTCTTGTTCAGGCTGGCCTTGAACTCCTGAGCTTAAGCAATCTACCTGCCTTGGCTTTCCCGAATGCTCAAGTGCTGTGATCACAGGCATGGGCCACCATGCCTGGCCTAGCCCAGATTTTTTTTTTTTTTTTTAGACAGAGTCTTAAGCTGTTGCACTGGGTAGAGGTGCCATGGTGTCAGAGCTCACAGCAACCTCAAACTCTTGGGCTCAAGTGATTCTCTTGCTTCAGCCTCCCAAGTAGCTGGTACTACAGGTGCCTGCCACAATGCCCTGATTTTTTGTTGCAGTTGTCATTGTTGTTTTAGCTGGCCTGGGCCAGGTTAGAACCCTCCAGCGTCAGGCCGCCCACCCAGATTTTTTTTTTTTTTTTTGCAGTTTTCGGCCAGGGCTGAGTTCGAACCCGCCACCTCCAGCAAATGGGGCCGGCGCCCTACTCCTTTGAGCCACAGGCGCCGCCCAGGTTTTTTTGTTGTTGTTGTTAAGCAGGCACAGGCCTGATTCCAACACATCACTCCAGGGCTGGTGCTCTCACTACTGAGCTACAGGCACCCTAATGGGCTTGAGTAATCCTCCTGCCTCAGCCTCCCAGTAGCTAGGACTACAGGAAGAAGAAACCCAAGTTTCTTTTTTTTCTTATTTTTTAATAGAGACAGAGTCTCACTTTATGGCCCTTTGGTAGAGTGCCATGGCGTCACAGCTCATAGCAACCTCCAGCTCTTGGGCTTAGGCGATTCTCTTGCCTCAGCCTCCCGAGTAGCTGGGACTACAGGCACCCGCCACAACGCCCAGCTATTTTTTTGTTGCAATTTGGCTGGGGCTGGGTTTGAACCCGCCACCCTTGGCATATGGGGTCAGCACCCTACTCACTGAGCCACAGGCGCCACCCGAAACCCAAGTTTCTTACTGACATTGTAAAATCAGGTACCAACTCTGGATTACCTCCCTGTAGGTAATTAAATATCTTCATTACTTAAGGTCACTATAATCAGGTTTTCATTTACTTGCAGCTGAACACGTTCTAACTGGCACATTGTTTTCCTTTTGAAAAACAGTGGTTCATGCCTATAATGAGTGAGTCATTAGGAGTGTAAGCACTCTGGGAGGCTGAAGCAGGTGGATTGCTTCAGCTCACATGTTCAAGACCAGCCTGAGCAAGAGCGAAACGCCATCTCTAAAAGTAGCCTGGCCTTGTGGTGGGCACCTGTGGTCCCAGCTACTCAGGAGGCTGAGGCAGGAGGATCATGTGAGCCTAAGAGTTTGAGGTTCCTGTAAGCTAAGATGCTACAGCACTCTGCCGAGGGCAACAAAGTGAGACTCTGTCTCAAAAAATAGAGTTTTTAATGCAATGAGATCATGTTTGGGAAAATGCTATGCATGCTTTAGTCATATTGAATTCCCTGAAAGCACCGTGCTATTTTGCCTTCAAGCTGTTGTTTTTTCTTTCTACATTCTCTCTCATATGCCAGCCCCTCACCACCCCCATTTCTGGCTAACTCACAGTTCTCATTTCGTCTCTTTCTAGATGTCTCCTCCTGCCTGCACAGAAGCTGACCTCTGCTCACCAAAGTGTTTGTTTCACATCCTGTCTTGGTGTGTCCGTGGCAGCCTGACCCTCCCTGTCCTCACTGCCATTACCTGTCACCATCCTTACCTATCTGTAAGCTCCTTGTCACATTTCTGGCTGCATCAGACGCAACAAGAAGTCATCAGGAATCAGTTTCCTTCTAGTCCTTAAGTCTTTCTTCCTCTCAGCTTACTCCTAGGCAGATTTCGCCCACATGGAACAAGATGACCACTGGTAGCTTCAGGCCTACCTTTCGCCAACTTGGCAACCTTGATTATAAGAGAATGCTCTTTCCCTGCAGCTACCAAGAAGCACATATCCAGGCTCAAGGCCAGGAGCCAGCGGCTAGGGCACCAGCCACATATACCAGGGCTGGCGGGTTCAAACCCGGCCCAGGCCTGCTAAACAACAATGACAACTACAACAAAAAAAATAGCTGGGCATTGTGGCAGGCGCCTGTAGTCCCAGCTACTTAGGAGCCTGAGGCAAGAGAATTGCTTGATCCCAAGTGTTTGAGGTTGCTGTGAGTTGTGACGCCACAGCACCCTACCAAGGGCAACATAATGAGACTGTGTCTCAAAAACAAACAAACAAAAAAAGAAGCACAGAGGCAGGTGGGGCACTGGAGCACAGTGGCTCATACCTGTAATCCTAGCACTCTAGGAGGCCAAGGTGGGTGGGTGGATTGCTTGAGCTCACTGAGTTCCAGACCAGCCTGAGCAAGAGCGAGACCCTATCTCTACTAAAAACAGAAAAACTGAGGCAAGAGAATCACTTGAGCCCAAGAGCTGGAGGTTGCTGTGAGCTCTGATACCACAGCCCTCTACCCAGGGCAATAGCTTGAGAGTGTCTCAAAAACAAAAGAAGCACAGAAGCAAGGCTTGGGTGCGTTCAAGATTCAGCTTCACCCCATATCCACTACCGGGGTCGAGGACGGTGGAAGGCCTTGCTGCTGCAGGTGCAGTGGCTGTTAACAGCATTTGGCAAGAGAAGCTCAAAGGCCACCCTCAGCCCCAGCAGCCTTGCTTGGGGAATTCTCAAAGCTGTGTCACAAAACCTGTGTCAGTCAGGTGTCAGTCAAATCACCTTAACTAAGGTTGATGACAGCAAGAAATGAGGGGACTAGGTAGCCTTTTGCAAAGCTGACGAAGGGGTAACCCAGTAGTGGCAGCCTGCAGCTGTGTAGTAGTTGAGGATTATGAGAATCTCAGGCCAAGATGTCATGGAAGAGGATTTCAAATGCCAGAAATGGACAGATACAACTTTAGCTCATGTGCTTTAAAAAAAAGGGAGCGAGTCTCTAAACAGATAAATAAATACGTAAATAAGTAAATAAAAGAGAAGTTCTCTCACATGAGGTCCAGAAAAAGACTTGGCCTAAACTGGTCCAGTCGTGGGCCATATATCACCTTCCACTGCAAAGATACAGGGTCAACCCCACCAGAATCACAAGAACTGAGGATGAGGAAGGAGAGGTTCTGCAAAGGAAGATGGATGCTTTGCAACTAGAAAACGGACAAATAGAAGCTGGGCAGGTTGCTTGACCTCAGGAGTTTGAGACTAGCCTGAGCAAGAGCAAGACCCCATCTCTAAAAAGTGGCGGAGCGTTGTGGGAGGCTGAGGCAAGGGGATCTCTGGACCCTAAGAGTTTGAGGTTGCTGTGAGCTATGATGCCACAGTACTCTAGCCAGGGCAAAAGAGTGAAATTCTATCTCAAAAAAAGTAAAAAATAAAAAAGGATTTTTGAGATGACTCAGCTGGTGAGGGGCAGGTGTTCCTGCCATGTCCCCATTCTGCCAGTCATCAGGTACCTCTGCCTAGTACAGGGAAGGGTAAGAAAACTTCAGTGACTGCACCATTCCTTGGCACACAAATACAACTCAGCTTTCCTCAGGCCTTTACCACTTAGTAACAGCCTGCTTTAGCTTGCTCAGGATGCTGTAAAAAAAATGCCAGGAATATCATTACAGAAATTAATGTGCTCCCAGTGCTGGTTCTAAGGGAGAGGTCTCCCAGCTGGCAGAGGGTGGCCTCCTACTGCACCCTCGGGTGGTTGTTCCACGGCGCCTGCACCTAGAGAGAACAAAGAGGGACTGGAGAGCTTTTTCTTGTATAAGGCCACCAGTCCTATCAGATCAGGACCCCACTCGTAAGACCTCATTTAATTTTAATTATCTCCAAAAGATCCTACCTCCAAATACAGTCACATAGGCATTCAACATATAAATTTTGAGGAGGACACATTTCTGTCCATTGGACAGTCCTATAAAGTCAGGGAAACCGCACACCAATTTGGATGTGAGTCCTCTGCTCCCCCTGAATCGGGTCTGTCCCAGGTGCTGCCACTGCAGTGTCACCTGAAGAAGCTGAGCTCTGCCCAAACAGAAGATGCACGAGCAAAATGAATGTTATTGTTTTGATCCACTAAAAGAAAAAAAAGAAAAGAAAGTTAGGGAGACATTCTCACTTGTCTTCCCAACTCTTAGCAAGTCTTAATTATGAAAATAATGAACTGTGAATGAACTGTTAAATTTTTTTCCTTTTTGAGATAGAGTCTCACTGTGTTGCCCTTGGTAGAGTGTCGTGGCATCACAGCTCACAGCAACCTCAAACCCTTTGGCTCAAGCAATTCTCTTGTGGCAGCCTCCCAGTACCTGGGACTACCGGCACCCGCCACAACGCCCGGCTATTTTTTTGTTGTTGTACTTGTCTTTGTTGAGCAGGCCCAGGGTGGGTTGGAAGCTGCCAGCCCCAGTGTATGTGGCTGGTGCCCTACCCACTGAGCTATGGGTGCCAAGCTTGAATTGTTAAATTTCACCAAGCATAGTGGCTCAGGCCTGTAATCCCAGCAATCTAGAAGGTTGAGGCAGAAAGATAACTTGAAGCCAGGAGTTCAAGACCATCCAGAGCAAGAGCGAGACCCTATCTCTAACTAAAAAAACAGAAAAATTAGCCATCTGTGGAGGCACATGCCTATAGCCTGGAGTCCCGGATTCTCAGAAGGCCGAGGCAGGAGGATCACTGAGCCCAGGAGTTTGAGGTTGCAGTGAGCTAAGATGAGGCTCCTGAAGTCTACCCTGAGTGACAGAGACAGACACTGTCTCAAAAAAAATTAATTTAAAAGGGCGGCAACTGTGGCTCAAAGGAGTAGAGTGCCGGCCCCATATGCCAGAGGTGGCGGTTCAAATCTAGCCCCGGCCAAAAACTGCAAAAAAAAAAAAAAATAATAATAATAAATAAATAAATAAATAAATAAATAAATTTTAAAAAGCTGCTGTATTTCATTAGTAAGGCAAAAGAACTTGCAAATCACCACACAGTTCTTAAGTGGCTACCATATGCCAGGCACCATTATAAGCACCTTACATATATTAACTAATTTCATCTTCACAACCATCTTACCAGGTAGATAGTACTTTAATTCCAATTTTACAGATCAAAAAGTAGAACTAGTTTAATATCACAGTTCAAACCCCAATAGTCTGGCTCCTGAGCCCGTACTGTTAACTACTCTATATGGCTAATACTTAGTGTAGGCATTTCCAGTTTCCTGTGGCAAACATAGTTATACAAAACTACAGGCACAGGCAGTGCCTGTGGCTCAAAGGGGTAGGGTGCCGGCCCCATATGCCAGAGGTGGAGGGTTCAAGCCCAGCCCCGGCCAAAAACTGCAAAAAAAAAACCCCCAGAACAAAATTACAGGCACCCGCCACAGCTCCCAGCTATTTTTGGTTGCAGTTGTCATTGTTGTTTAGCAGGCTGGGGATGAGCTTGAACCTGCCAGCTTCGGTATATGTGGCTGGCGCCCTACTCACTGAGCTATGGGCACCGAGCTTCATGTAAAGTTCTTAGAACAATAATTTTAAATTAAAAAGCAAAAATAGGAACAATTGAAAATTACAGTCAAGTCAGCAATTAAAGCAACTCCTAAAAGTTTTGGGAGTTCCAGCTATTTATGTTGTATATAGTGGGGATGATCAGAAATTGCCAAGCCTTGCATTTACTGGTAGAAGACTGAATTCTCAATACAGCCTAATATTACTAAATTTATTTTGTAAATATCCAAGTATAATTGGAAACAGAAGTAGGGTGACCAAATGTCCTAAATTTGCCTGAGACTGTCAGTCTTCTGATCCAGAGAATTTTAATTTCTGTCTGTTCTGGAACTAGAATCAACTAAACTTTTCCAAACGTGGGGTTTTGGGGTGGTGGTGGTGATGCCTGACCAGAGTGCAGCGGTATCATCTTAGTTCACTGCAACTCCAAACTCCTGGGGCAGGATCAATTGATCCTCCTGCCTCAGCCCCCTGAGTAGTTGAGACTATAGGTGCACAACAGCACACTCAGCTAATGTTTCTATTTTTGTAGACATAGGATCTTACTATGTTGCTCAGACTGGCCTCAAATTCCTGGCCCAAAGTGATCCTCCCACCTCAGATTCACCATGAGCCACCATGCCCAGCCTCTTTGCCATAAACTTAAAAATGTCTGTTTTTCTGCTGAGCGCAGCGGCTTACACCTGTAATCTTAGCACTCTGGGAGGCCAAGGCAGGTGAATTCCTGAGTTCAGAAGTTCAAGACCAGCCTGAGCAAGAAGGAGACCCTGTCTCTAAAAATTAGCTGGGTGTTGTGGTGGGGCATCTATAGTCCCAGCTACTTGGGAGGCTGAGGCAAGAGGATCTCTTGTGGGGAGAGGAGAGGGCACTTGGTGGGCACTCTTGCATAATGTGCACAATGCAAGGGTACACTTCAAAACAACTAAGAGTATAAATGTCATACCACAAAAATGAGTAAGTGAGGTGATGGTTATGTTAGTTTGACTTAAGCAGTCCACATTGTATACCAAATCATCACATATGTATCCCATAAATTATACAGTTATGATTTAATAAAAATTAAGTTAAAAAAATTAAGTTTAAAAAAAAGAAAAGAGTATTGCTTGAGCCCAGGAGATTGATGTTGCTGTGAACTATGACCCATGGCACTTTACCAAGGGCAACAAAGTGAGACTCTGTCTCAACAAAAAAAAATTAAATAAATAAATGGGCTGTGCCCGTAGCTCAGTGAGTAGGGCACTGGCCACATACCCTGAGGCTGACAGGTTCCAACCTGGCCTGGGCCAGCTAAGAAAACAACAATGACAGGGGCGGCGCCTGTGGCTCAAAGGGGTAGGGCACTGGCCCCATTTACCAGAGGTGGTGGGTTCAAACCCAGCCCTGGCCGAAAACTGCAAAAAACCCCAAAAAACAAAAAACAACAACAACAACAAAAAGTAGCTGGGCGCTGTGGCGGGTGCCTGTAGTCCCAGCTACTTGGGAGACTGAGGCAAGAGAATCACTTAAGCCCGAGAGTTTGAGGTTGCTATGAGCTATGATGCCACAGCACTCTGCCCAGGGCGACAGCTTGAGACTCTGTCTCAAAAAAAAAAAAAAAAAAGAGAAATGTCTGTTTTAAAATTTAAAAACTAAGCAGACTCTTTTCTCTATGAATTTCTGCTATAACAAATGATAATAGTTCATACTCATTATATTTTACAATAATGGGATTACCTCATGGGGTTGTGGTGATCAAATGAGTTAATACATTGTATAAAATGCCTGCAGCATGGGTGGTGCCTGTGGCTCAGTGGGTAGGGTGCCGACCCCATATGCTGAGGGTGGCGGGTTCGAACCCGACTCAGCCAAACAGCAACAAAAAATAGCCAGGCATTGTGGCAGGTGCCTGTAGTTCCAGCTACTCAGGAGGCTGAGGCAAGAGAATCACTTAAGCCTAGGAGTTGGAGGTTGCTGTGAGCTGTGATGCTACGGCACTCTACCAAGGGTGATAAAGTGAGACCCTGTCTGAAAAAAAAAAAAAAAATGCCTGCAGCAAATAGAGACTTCCCAAGTGTCTGTGGGCCAAGCATTATTGCAAGCACTTCACATGTACCACCTCATTTAGTTTCACAACAACTTCCTGAGGCAGATACTTTTATCGTGTCATCAAAGCTGAGGACTCTAAGTCACAGTGATGTTGTAGGTGTCACATGGCTAGGAAGTGGCAGGGCTGGATTTCAAGCCCAGGCAGTCGGGCTCCAGATCCCGTCCACGATGCCAAACTGCTTTTGCTTCTGAAAAGAAAATAGAAGGATCACAGGAAATTTCAAGGAAGGAATCAAATGTTAGCGTTTCAGAATTTTACCGCGACACTCTACTTTGACATGCATCAGAAAAGTGAGATGGGCTGATGGATGGATCAAAGGATAAATGGACGGGTCAATTATTTAATAAAGTGGATTAAAATCCTAATAGTAGGATGGTGAGTATATAGGTACTTGTAACAATGTCCATTCATCTTTTCTGTGTCTGAGATTTTCCTTAATAAAATGTTGAACACTCTTCCCAAATATTACTGCAACATATTTGCCTCTTTTTTTTTTTTTTTTTTTTTGAGACAGAGTCTCAAGCTGTAGCTCTGGTTAGAGTGCTGTGGTGTCACAGCTCACAGCAACCTAAAACTCCTGGGCTTAAGTGATTCTTTTGCCTTAGCCTCCCAAGTTGCTGGGACTATAGCCACCCACCACAGTGCTGGGCTATTTTTAGAGACAAGGTCTTGCTCTGGCTCAGGCTGGTCTCAAACCTGTGAGCTCTGGCAATCCACCCTCCTTGGCCTCCCAGAGTGCTAAGATTACAGGTGTAGCCACTGTGCCCTGCATTACCTCTCTTTTTAAAAAAGTCTACACATGGGCAGTGCCTGTAGCTCAGTGGGTAGGGTGCCAGCCCCATATACCCAGGGTGGCGGGTTCAAACCTGGCCCCAGCCAAACTGCAACAAAAAAATAGCCGGGTGTTGTGGTGGGCGCCTGTAATCCCAGCTACTTAGGAGGCTGAGGCGAGAGAATCACCTAAGCTCAAGAGTTGGAGGTTACTGTGAGCTGTGACACCATAGCACTCTACCGAGGGTGACAAAATGAGACTCTGTCTCTACAAAAAAAAAAAAGTCTACACTGGGCTCAGCGCCTGTTGCTCAGTGGTTAGGGTACTAGCCACATACACAGAGGCAGCAGGTTTGAAGCTGGCCCAGGGCCTGCTAAACAACAATGACAACTGCAACAACAACAATAAACAAGTCAGCCGGTCTTGTGGCGGGCGCCTGTAGTCGCAGCTACTTGGGAGGCTGAGGCAAGAGAATGGCTGACGTTCAAGAGTTGGAGGTTGCTGTGAGCTGTGACACCACAGCACTCTATCAAGTGAGACTCTGTCTCAAAAAAAAAAGTCTAACTATCCAGCGTCCAACGACATAGGGCAGCATACATTTAACTAGCGCATTGCCATGAGATTCTGACATAAGGGTGATCACAGTAGACTGGCCTAAAGAGTCCTATAGCAATGTCACAGTCAGTCTCATTTCTGCTGGGCATGGCAAGATGGGAGAAAAAAGACTAACCTACTGTATTTAGCAGAGAGAGGACTGTGCTAACAATCCATGGGTCAACATGTCTAAAGGAGGTAGACATGGTCTACCATGGTCTGCCGGGGCCACGCCATAGACTGGGTGGTTTACAAAGGACAGAAATTCACCTGTTACAGCTCTGGAGGCCGGGAGGACAAGGCACCGCAGCCTGGGTGTGGGTGAGGACCCATGTCCTCACACAGGGCCGTCTGCTCACTGTCACTTCCCAAGGTGGAAGGGGCAAGAGATTTCTCTGGGGTGGTTTTCTAGTTTTGTTTGTTCGATTTTTTGCACAATTTCCTTTACTATTATTTTCTTTTGTGACCCATTATTTTATTTTCATTATATATACTAAATGAGTATGGTATGTTTTGATATATATAATGAAATGGTTGCTACAGTCAAGCAAATTAAGGGCATTGATGCCATTTATAAGGCTCTGCTCTTACGACCTAATCACCTCCCCAAAGCCCCATCTCCCAGCACATAAGGGTTAGGATTCCAACATGGACATTTTGGGGAGACATAAACATTCAGTCTATTTCAGGAAGAAAGAAGCTGAAGGCAAATTACTCACAGATATTTAGGTTGAATCCTCAGGCTGTTAGTCTAATTTTTTTTTTTTTTTTTTTGGTCACCCTTAGTAGAGTGCTGTAGTGTCATAGCTCACAGCAATCTCCAACTCTTGGGCTCAAGCAATCCTCTTGCCTCAGTTTTTCTATTTTTAGTAGAGACAGGGTCTCACTTTTGCTCAGGCTGGTCTCAAACCTGTGAACTCAAGCAATCCACCCACCTTGACCTCCCAGAGTGCTAGGATTACAGGTGTGAGCCATCCCTCCTGGCCTGTTAGTTTGATATAATAGGAATAGCTTATCACTTTTGAATGCCTATTGCAGATAGTAGGCTCAGGACTATTCAAAACACTCTGCCTGTATTAATTAATTTACTCCTCTAACAACCTCTTACCAATATTGTCTCTGTTTTAAAGATAAGGTAACTCATCTTGGTGCCTGTAGCTCAGTAGTTAAGGCACCAGCCACATACACTGAAGCTGGTGGGTTCGAACCCAGCCCAGGCCTGCTAAACAACAATGACAACCATGACAAAAAAAATAGCCAGGTGTTGTGGCGGGCGCCTGTAGTCCCAGCTACGCGGGAGGCTGAAGCAAGAGAATCACGTAAGCCCACAAGTTTGAGGTTGCTGTGAGCTGTGATGCCATAGCATTCTACCAAGGGCAAGGCTCTGTCTCAAAAATAAATAAATAGTGAAGCTCTGTCTCAAAAATAAATAAATAAATAAATAAATAAATAAAGATAGATAGATAAGGAAACTAAGGCACAGAAAGGTTAAACATCTTACACAAGGCAACACAGCTAAGTGATACAGCCAGAACTGAAATCAGGCAGTCTCATTTCCGCGCCAGGCCTCTTAATCACTTCCTTATACTGCCTCTTGTTATAGTTAATTCATAGCCCTTCTATTTACCGTCTAAATTCAAAACCAATTGAGAAGTAGACACAGCAGTCAGCGACTAAAAAGTGTTAGCTTTATTTCTGGTGAAAGCTAAGTTGTAGGACATACAGCCAACTTGACTTCCTAATAGTCTCTGGACTAGACTTACGCGCCCCACCACAGGTAACACTCAACAGGTGCAGACCTCATTCACACACAAATACAAAGCATGTTGGCTAAGGCCAAAGCATGGTGGAAAGTGAAGTCAGAATACATTCTGTCTGCAAGCAGGCAGGTCTCAAATGCACAGGGGTAGCAAGCCCACAAATGCCCAACTCCTTTCAAACTCATCAGCCAGACAAGTCACCCTCCTTCCCTCAGTTAAGGAGGGAATAAAAGGAAGAAGCTCACACATTTTCCTAATGAAAATCCCTCCCCATGAGCTCGGCATCCGTAGCTCAGTAGTTATGGCACTGGCCACATACACCAGGGCTGGCGGGTTCAAACTCGGCCTGGCCTGCTAAACAAGGACAACGACAACAAAAATAGCTGGGCGTTGTGGCGGGCAGCTCCCAGCTACTTGGGAGGCTGAGGCAAGAGAATCGCTTAAGCCCAAGAGTTGCAGGCTGCTGTGAGCTGTGACAACACAGCACTCTACCAGGGGTGACAAAGTGAGACTATGTCTCAAAAAAAAAAAAAAATTCCTCCCCATAGAAACATGTTAAGTAGGAAATAAGTATTTCCTTCCCTCGCACTGAGTAGTTCAACTCTATAAGAATGAGAAAATAGGACTCAGCGGCACCTGTGGCTCAAGGAGTAAGGATGCTGGCTGGCCCCATATGCCAGGGGTGGAAGGTTCAAACCCAGCCCCAGCCACAAAAACAAAAACAAAAACACTGCAACAAGAATGAGAAAATAGTAGTCACACGCACACACAGAGCAGTGATTTGGAGGCTTTACAGAAAGCATATATAATATTTAAAATTGAAGTACCTCCAAAAGGGCCTGGAGGACAGAAAATCTAAAACTCTTCCCAAAGCGTATATAACTGAGATAATCCACTTAGAGCACTGAGCACATTTCCTGGAGTGTGCTAAGTGGTCAATTAATCTCCTTAGCTCCCATCATCATCATCATGGTTGTTTTCCTGTATTTAGCTACAATTCACTTTCTGTATGCAAACACAAAACAAATAAATAAAACATTTAAGTGGATTCCTGACCAGGTCCTGTGCAGAGGACAGAAACGTTTTACATTTCAGAGTGCTGTGAATCTTGCACAGCAATTAAACATGTATCATTTGATCCCCAAAACAACCCTGCAAAGGCAGATATTACAATGGAAATTGCATCTTGTGCTGGAGTTAAATTCTAAAGTAACATGTAAGGTAAAAAAAATCAGATGTAATAAAATTAGCTACAAAACCCCTTAAACTTGCCCTTATAGTATAGTATACAAGCATACCATCTCTCTATTAATCTACTAGCCAGGTTTTTGTTTGGTTGAGCCCTAAATGTAATAACTGACTTGCATTTAGAGCTATGTTTACAAAACATAAGGGCAGTGTATCTAAACACCATTTTTAAGGCCAGGCACAGTCTGTAATCCTAGCACTCTGGACGGCAAAGGTGGGTAGATCGTTTGGGCTCAAGAGTTCAAGACCCGCCTGAGCAAGAACAAGACTCTTCTTTACTAAAAATAGAAAAAACTAGCCACAGAAGGAACCTGTAGCTCAGTGAGTAGGGCGCCAGCCCCATATGTGGAGGGTGGAGGGTTCAAACCCCGCCCCCGCCAAACTGCAACAAAAAACAGCCCAATGTTGTGGCAGGCATCTGTAGTCCCAGCTACTTGGGAGGCTGAGGCAAGAGAATCACCTAAGCCCAAGAGCTGGAGCTTGCTGTGAGCTGTGATGCTACCGCACTCTACCAAGAGCGACAAAGTAAGACTCTGTCTCTAAAAAAAAAGAAAAGAAAAAACTAGCCAGGTGTTTTGACAGGCACCTATAGTCCCAGCTACTTGGGAGGCTGAGGCAGGAGGACTGCTTGAGCCCAAAAGTTTGAGTGCTTGCTGTGAGCTATGATGCCACTGCACTTTATCCAGGGTGACAGAGTGAGACTCTGTCCCCCCAAAAAAAAGAAAAAAACACCGCTAGGGACCAGTATGGTGGCTGATGCCTGTAATCACAGCACTCTGGGAGGCTGAGGTGGGTGAATTGCCTGAGCTCACAGGTTTGAGACCAGCCTGAGCAAGAACGAGACCCTGTCTCTAAAAATAGCTGGTCATTGTGACGGGCACCTGTAGTCCCACCTACTTGGGAGGCTGAGGCAAGAGAGAATTGCTTAAGTCCAAGAGTTTGAGGTTGCTGTGAGCTATGATGCAACAACACTCTACCCAGGGTGACAAAGTAAGATTCTGTCTCAAAACAAAACACCCCCCCCCCATTTTTTGGCAGCGAGCTCCCCACACTATGAAAGGCACGAGGGAACTGAGATTAACTATGGAAACGAAAACTTCTGCATAGCTTCATATTTAAATGGTTTTTCATTCTCTCTCCCTCCCTCATTATCTTTTAAATGATGCTGGTTTAACTGGAGTAAGTTAAACAGATATATAAGTCTCCTCTAGATTATAATAATCTAAGTCAATAGCCAGCAAGCCCAAATTATCTGACTTCTATCCATCCTTCTTTAATGATACATCACCTCCTCCTGTTAACCTGATCATGTATGTAACTGAGGTGGTTTTATGAGCTCAAAATTAGGCATTGACCTAATCAGATCCAATCTAAGCAGTGACTTCTAGTGAAATCTTAGTGTCAACCTAGAAAAACCTTAAAATTAGTCCACCTAAACCAGAGCTCGGCAAAGAGACATAAGGCATATGTCCTTGTTCTTGTGAAAATGCTATCATATCTTTAATGACCATTGTCAAGACCTCTCATCCACAAGACTGAAAAATACCCTGAAAGTGAAAACGTGATTTACCAAGCCGCACTACCCAGTAAATTGTTTCACATTTGTTAGGTTGTGGGAACACAAAAGTAATACCTAGCTCAAACAGATAGAAGGGACTGTGGTTTCAGCAACTTCATTTTAAAATATAAAGTGTGACAACTATTTGGTCTATATCAGAGAAAAAAATAAAGGTTGCCTCATGAAAATTTGACCACCATGAAGCAGAGTAACTGTGCAGTAACAGTTGCTGTGTCTGAGAGCTCTGAACGTGTTGTGGTGAATCTCCATATTACGACCCCCATTGTGTAGGTAAGAAAACCAGGATCAACTTTGATCAAGGTCACACAGTTAGGAAATTGCAAAGCCAGGATTCGATCCTGGGATTACCAAACCCAAAGCCTGTGCTTTTTCCAGAATATCATTCTGTGTCTTTAAATAAAAAACCCTCCCGACCAAGGGAATACATTTGGAAAACACAATGTAGACATCTCTCAAGTTACAAGTGTTCCCTCTTTCAACTAATAGGGTGCTTCTCAAACTTCATCTCACTCAATGTAAGGATAGTTTAAAGCAACAGAAAGAAACGTAATATTTTACATATGTATATTGACTATATTGACTAGAATAAGGGCTCCTACAGTTGAAGGTGAATTTGCTCACCATCTCCTGTGAGACTTCTCCATGTGATCCCCCGGGCCTCACGGATGATAGTAGAAAGCAATGATTTGGTTCCCTACTCTGGACTACACAGTAAGTAGTATCCATATCAGAGTAAAGGAGAATTCAGACTGCTGGAGGTTTGAATGACAAATATGTCAGAAGGACAGATGTCTTAAATCAAGACAAAAGTAAAATCAAAGCTTATGAAAACTCTGAATTCTTTAATAGTTATTCAAAATGATAAAATTTTGAAGTGATAGTTATTATGCTATAACTCCTTTCTTTTTCTCAGCTAACTTTTCTTACTTTTCTTTTTGAGACAACGCCTCAAGCTGTCACCCTGGGTAGAGTGCTGTGACATCACAGCTCACAGCAACCTCCAACTCCTGGGCTCAAGCGATTCTCTTGTCTCAGTTTCCCAAGTAGCTAGGACTATAGGCATCTGTTAAAACACCCAGCTATTTTTTGGTTGCAGCCGTCATTGTTGTTTGATGGGCCCGGGCTGGATTCAAACCGCCAGTTCAGGTGTATGTGGCTGGCACCTTAGCTGCTTGAACCACAGGTGCGGAGCCTCAGCTAACTTTTCTTTCTTTTCTTTTTCTTTTTTTTTTTTGTAGAGACAGAGTCTCACTTTACCGCCCTCCCTCGGTAGAGTGCCATGATGTCACAGGACTCACAGCAACCTCCAGCTCTTGGGCTTCCACGATTCTCCTGCCTCAGCCTCCCCAGCAGCTGGGACTGCAGGTGCCCGCCACAATGCCCGGCTATTTTTTGGTTGCAGTTCAGCCGGGGCTGGGTTTGAACCAGTTGCAGTAGGCCGGTGCCCTACTCCCTGAGCCACAGGCGCCACCCCCTCAGCTAACTTTTCAAGAGTGGTCTTTAGATGGGCTTCCAAGTTCACTGTCAGGACTAGGAATTAGTCTCACCTTTCCTCCAATCTATTAAGGATTGTTCTCAATTCCCTCCAGCAATAAGAACAACTTTATCATCAATTCATAATTCCTTTGCCTGTGCAAAGGTGATACTGTTGAAGTACCATCAATAAAGCAGATGTTTCACAGTGGTTGTGATTGATTTGTGCTGATCTTGATACCACCTTGCTCTTGTATAACCAATATTTATTTTCAAGTTGGTAGAATTTGAGAGATGGTTGCCAGTATATAGTATAATTCGTAATGACAAAGAAAGAAGCTAAAGGCGTTATATAAAAAGTAAATCAATAGGAAACACACAACTTGTAATAAATTTGCAAAAATTGTATTAAATGTATAATACAAAAGACAATGGGATTCTCCTTTCTGTTTATCTATAGTAAATACTAGAATTTACACAACTATCTTTCAGAGAAGATATCTAACTTCCTAGTTTTATATGGTGAGTGGTTTAGATGACTGACGGGTTAACTTTTATGCTACAGAACTCAGCAGGGGAAGAGAAAAATAATTTCACTTTTTAAAAATGGGTTTTATCTTGTTGAAAAACAAGAACACTAAATTCTAACAACCTTCCACAAGACTGTTACCACCCTTGTAGTCTGAACCCAACCCTTGGTGAGGTCTCAAAGCAAAAGCCAGGCCATCTCAGAACGTGTGTGCTGAACACAGAATCCTGATGCTTTTTCAAAGCACTAGCCTTTCCTCATGTTTCCCCATAAACAGTAGTTTTAACGTAGAAGCCAAATTGCAGTGGATTCCTTGGGTCTCTAAGTAGAAACACAACACATCTTTAATATGAAAATCTGAGCAAATGACTCTCGAATTCACTTTTTTGTTTGTTTTGAGACAGAGTCTTGCTCTGTTGCTGTTGGTAGAGTGCATGGCATCACAGCTCACAGCAACCTCAAACTCTTGGGCTTGAGGGATCCTCTTGCCTCAGCCTCCGCAGTAGCTGGAACTACAGGCGCCCACCACATCCAGCTATGTTTGATACTCTTTACTAAGTAGTAAAGAAGTAAATGAAAAGGTTCTATAATAGAAAATTATAGAATATAATAATTATAGAACACATTAGAAAATTATAGATAATAGAATATATAGGAAACTATAGAATATTATTCTAATTATTCTAATATTATAATATAATTCTATAATATAATTATAGAATTAAATACTCTTCTATAATTATAGAATATAAAAAGGCCCCTAAGAGTAATGGATTGTTTGTGGTTCCCCTAACATTGTAAAAACTGAACAAGCAGCTGTCTATTTCAGGCTGGGAGAAATTGTCACTAATTTCACAAAGGTTAAAAAAAAAAAAAAAAGCCAGAAAATTCAATTATATTACAACAGTTGATGAGTCTTCTACTTTTTTAGACCTCTAATAAATGCTTTTAAAATTCATTCATTTAAAACATTAACAGAGTGTTTATAAAAGCATTTGTTACCAAAAAAGGGAAATGAAGAAAAGGAACGGGAAGAAAACTGACCCCAAAGCTCTGCAGAAAGTTTGGATTTGACCCATCAACGGCCTTCGAGTTCAAAGTTATTCAAAGCCCCCCCCCCCCCGCCCTCGTGGGTCGCCTGCTCTGTGGTCAGCAGTGCGGGGCAGGAAGGAACCCCCAGGAGCTCGGAGGCCCCTGCTGGTGACAAAGGCTCCTCAGTGGGCTGCGAGGAGCCGCTGACCCAGCCTGGGGGTCCAGGAGGGCTCCCCGGAGGGGGTGTGACCTCCCAAGTGGAGCCTGAGAGCAAAGAGAAAACTCGGGGTTTAAGGTTGCTGCAGCGCCGACCGCAGACCTCCCCAGGAACCCCGGCACGCGCCCGCTCGCAGGAAAGGCGACGAGGGCTCTTGGGGAGAGAACCGGGACCCGCTTACCGTCAGCTGAGTGGGAGGGAGACGGGAGGAAAAGAACCGAGGCTCCCCTCTTCACTAAGAGGCGCACGGCAGCCGGACGCCGGGAAGGGGAATTCCAAAGGCCCAGTCCCCAAGAGCAGCAGCGACTGCGGCCC
Organism: Loris lydekkerianus; assembly: GCA_963574355.1. NCBI lineage: Eukaryota > Metazoa > Chordata > Mammalia > Primates > Lorisidae > Loris > Loris lydekkerianus. The sequence continues at coordinate 95,134 of CAUYPK010061781.1, forward strand.
CGCGGGCGGAGAGGACGCGTCTCCCGGGGCGCGCGGGGCCCTGAGGTCCATCCCCCAGCCCGGCCGCGTTTGCCCCTAGGTCCCCAGGGATCCCAGCCTGGGGCCGCCCAGGTTCACTTCCCGGGAATCTATTTTCTGTCCCCAGCCTCCCGACAGCCGTGGGACCGGCGGGGCGGGCAGCCCCCTCCCCAGCGCCGCAGCGCGCACCCCTCGGCGGCGAGACCCTGGCAGGCCCGGGTCCCCCCAATTAACGCGCGTCCGCGTCTCCCGCCCGCCCCTCCGGGCACCGGGAGCGAGTCCCGCCGGCCGGGCTGGGGAGGGGGACGCCGCTGGGGACCCGCCGACTACAGGGCTGGGCGCGGGGAGCTTCGCGCCTGCAGCTCTTCTTCCCTCCCTCCCAAACCGCGAAGCGAGGAGGACGCGGGGCCGTCGATCCCCGCAAACCCGCCGGCGCGGAGCTGGCCGCCTGGGCCGCGGGAGGCCCCAGGGTCCGGGGCGGCCTCTGCTCGGAACCGCGTCCCCGGGGCCAGTGCCTGGTGTCTTTTCCCTTCTCTCCGCTTTTCCCAACATCCCTGTTTTCCTTTCCTCAATGGACGCGTTCCTCTTGGGTAAAGGGCACCTTTTCCTCCTCTGACTGTCTTCGTGGTGGCTTTGGGTAAGTCACGGGACCTTCTGGGGGAGCCTAGGTAAAAGAGGGGAGGTGGCTCCCCAAGGCCTCTTCTAACGCCGAAATTCTCGCCGCCCCCCCGAGGAAGCGCCCGGAATTCAGCGCCCCAGGACTCGGGTCCGGGAAGGACGGCGTCCCCTTCTCCCCCACCGCGCCGCGGAGCTGTGCGCATCAGCGCCGAGTCCTCTGGAGAAGAACTTTTGGTACGAGTTTTATGTTAACATGGGGGAGAGGACTAATTTAATTCTTCGTTTAGGAAAATGCTAATGTAAGACACCTCCTGGGTGAAATAAAAATGAGATGATTATGCTTTCTTAAGACATCCTGGCTGTTTTTACATTTCTTTTCCATTTTTGTTCTGCGCACCCCAGGGAGCAGAGAATGGCTTGTACATTCCTAAGAGAGAAAGGGGGTGGGAGCGGCTCCCGGGGCACCGCGCCCGCCGTGGTCTTCCTCCCGGGTTTGGAATCTGCGGCTCCTGCATCCGCCTGCGCGGCCACGTCTTGCCCTAGTGGGCGTCTGTCAGCCGACGGCTCAGGTCTCCCCACTTGCCTGGATGATGGAAACGGAGGGACAAACGGCAACGCCAACAGCTCGGCCAGAAAGACAAACGCAGGCCTGGAAGCTGGAGACCGGCTGGCAATGTGGGTGGACACTGCAGCCTTCTCCGCCTGGTCGAAGAACTCTAGACCTGGAGGAGGCTCTGGGTTTTTTTTTTTTTTTTTTCCTCTATTTTTTTTATTGTTGGGGATTCATCGAGGGTACAGAAAACAGGTTACACTGATTGCATTTATTAGGTAAAGTCCTTCTTACAATCGTGTCTTGCCCCCCAAAGGTGTGGCACACAGCAAGGCCCTCCTCCCCTCCCTCCTGCCCTCTCTCTGCTCTTCCTTTGAGGAGGCTCCATTTTTTAAAAAGCCCCTGACCAGCTTTGCTTTGGCTCCATCTTTCCAGCCAGCCAGGGGCGATTCTACTATCCTCCTTGGGAAGACTCATTTCACACCCCAAAGTCAGGTGGTTCTAAACCAAGTCAAACAGTGCTGGTGCTTAGAACAGAGCTGTTTCTCTGTCTAGAGGTTTTGTTTTTTTTTTTTTTACCCAACTCTTCACATGTCCTCAGGTCTTTATAGCTTATAAAATACATTTCACTGATGCTCACCCAATTCTGCAAGCCCAGGCTTCAGGCAGACGCAATTATCATGGCAGAGTCAAGGAAATGGGAAGATTCCAAAAGAAATGTAGCAATTTGTCCGAAGTCCCTTAAGAAATGCCTGAATCCAACACCTTCCCCAAGGCCCTGCTCACCCCACTTCTTCCTGTCCTGAAACACCCCCCACTGGGCCCTTCCGAACCCCTCCCTTCATTGCCCACCTGCAGCGCACTGGACACCTGGGCCTGGGACCAGCTTTCTTCCAGTTCACAGTCTTCAGTATGGTTTCTCCTGATGCAGTTAACCCCCCCTCCAACACACACAGACGCTTCCTATAAACCATGTAAAATAAATAACCTCAAATATGATTCTTAATTGCTTCCAAGTCAATGTTTCCTTATCACTAAACTTTATTGCCTCCCAATCTTTAGGATCCGTGCCTTCCAGTAGACAGGCTGAGAAAAGCAAATTCTCCGAGGTTCTAGAGGCGACCCCAGTGTCCCGAGCCCTGATGAGCGAGGGTGACAGCAGGCTCAGACCTGGGAGGGAAGGCTGGGCCGCCCAGGGCGAGAGCTGGACCCAGGGCCAATCCAAGTTTCCGTCTGTTTGTCGCCCCCTGCAGGCCGCGTCTGCCATCGCAGCGCGAGCTCGCCTGGCGTTGCTGTCCTGGCACGAATTTCCCTGCACAGCCACATCCGCTTTGGGTTCCCGAGGGCCTGGGTGCCAGGTGCCCACAGAGGAACTCCGTCCTGAGAACGCCTGGGAGGCCACGGGCCTCGAGCCTGGACTAATTTCCTATAAATGAGTACCAGAGAAAGTGGAAAATGTCTAAATTTGTGTGCAGCAAAAAAGCTAACATCTTCCCTATTAAAATCAACCTGTTTCCCTTGTTGTAAATAAATCTGGCCCCTTTCTTTTAGTTCGTGTTGCCTTTAAATCTGGAGGTGAGAGCAGCCCTAGGGCCCTGGGTGGCAGGTGCCCGCGTTCCTGGACGTCAAACGCGGGAATCCAGCGCCCCCTCTCCACCCGCCCTCCGCTAAGTGGCTGCGATCATTATCTACGATATTTACATTTCCCCTTCTGCTCCAAACCTTCGTAGCTGAAAAAACGTAAAACAAAAAGAGCTTTTGAGGGTGCTACGAACAGGCCTGAGGTCTGCTAGGACTTTAAACAGCCCCTGGGCGGTTGGGGGTCTGGGTCTGCCAGTGTCCTGCCCTCCAAGACAAAGGACCGGGCCATGTCCAGGCTGTGGTTCAAGGGTAAGAAGCGGCTGAAAGGAAAGTTGTCCTCTGCACTCCGCCGCCTAATGAATCGCTGGAAAAAGCCCCGAGAATCCTCTGGCTGAGTGTCCGGCTGCGGGCGCAGGCTCGACCGGTATTGCTGCTATGCGCGGAAATATGACCGAGTAATTTTATAAGTAACAAAGGATCAGAGATGGAATGAGGCCCCTGTTATCCAGTGTCATTTAGAAGCCTTGGATCAGCAGCTTCTTGAAGCTAAAAGCGAATTCAAGAAGCCCTGCCTTTCCCTTTTCCCAGGGGGGTGTCGGCTAAATTTAGAAATAACCTCTATGTGTTTGCACAAACCATGTACCATTTGCTGTTTGTGTAAAAACCGATTAGCCAGACACAACTGTGAAACAACTTGTTACTTTTATAGCTGCAACACACAAACAGATTTAGATCCGTTTCGTTTTTCTTGTAAAAGGAGATTAGAAGGGACCCGCCCGGAGACCGTGTGGTGCGTAATATATTCTCGGGGAAGGTTACGGCTGCTGCGCTCGGCAGTGGTTGATCAAGTTAAACAATCTCACCCCAGGCAGCTTGTTGTGTTTTAGGATCCCGATCCCCAAGGAAAGTTTACTCAGGACACAATAATGTTTACTGGGAAAAGATTCCGTATTTGCAAGGAAGTCTCTTTTCAAGACACCCTCTACCCACGGTGGCTGCCGAGACAGCAGCTCGGATGCTCAGTGGAGAGACGACTTCACCACCAGCGAGGCAGGTGGACGCCAACGCCGGTTTCTCACACAGGACGCGGTCAGGGCCGAGCTGACAGCACCGCTGCTACCTGCTCCAGCTTTAAAAAGCGATCTCACACGAGTCATTCTAACAGCTAAATTAATTACAAAATAATTAGAATTGATGCCGTTTGAGGATCTGCGGATGGTGGCGGGAACCGGCCTCCTGCGTCAAGATGTTCCATTTCTACTTTAATATTGTTTTAAAGGCTGAAACAGTTGAAAAGCACATTAAAAATAATCTATGAGAACCTTCCCCATTCCTGCCCTACAATCTCGCATTTCACGCCACTGTAGCCCAAGGTAAAGAGAAATGCAAAGAGGTGATGTGCTCCTGTTTTTAAAAGGATATTAAGGCCACCACCATTCCTTGGCCCCCAGAAAGGTTTGGGGTTGGAGGGAGACGGAGCACCTATAGAAATCTTTGGAAACCCAATTATGTTGTGGATTGATTATTGCCATACAAAAGCAGTCTCTTATTTAAAAATATTAAGAAAATAAATCAGGCTGATATTGATAATACGATCCCATTGCAAAATTTAAAATGTCACCATAACATAAAATTTTAAAAATCACAACTGGATCTAGTTCTTTCATTGAAGGGATTAAAATAAATAATTTCAAAAATCTAAGATTCAAATGGTGAAAAGGAAGATGATGGAACTTTACTTACTTTTGAAAGGATAATTGAAATGGAGGGAGGGGTTTCTCATCTGGGAAGTTTTCTTTGTGGAAGCTAGTAGTCTGGTCTGTTTAAATAAACTCAAAAGACTGCTGTTGTTAAGGCGTTTTTAAAAAACGACAGCTTACTTAATCTACAGAAATGTCTGGTGATTTAAATGTAATCGGTTGATATGAATTATGTTAGGTTATCGCCCATGTCCTGATCTTTTTGTGAAAACTAAAAGAAAAACATTAATAGAGTTTATATTAGACACACTCTTTCAGTTCTCCAATTAAATTTTTTTTACACTCAAATTATGAATTAGAAAAGTGTAAAAAGGTCTTTACTTGAAATTCCTTGATTGGGGGGGGAAATAAAATGCAAATACCATTTAAAAATCTTGCCATTTACTTCAGACACCTAATTAAAACACTAAGCTGAGCATTTTAAAAATTTATTTACAAAGTTGTGTACAACACGATGGAATAACATTTAGAATACCATATATATATCCATTCATATATAAACAGACCTTTATAATAGAATGACATTTTCCGTCTTTTGAAAATTCTTTTATATTTAAAATCTGCCCACGTCTCTATACATTCTTCTCTCAGATAAAACTGCGGAGCGTGAACCTTCAAAAAAAATGAAAGTTCAGAACTCTAAATCTACTGAATTTGTTTTTTCTTAAAAAAATAAAAACCCCAAAAGGAAAGTCAATAATTTTTATACAAATATGTACAAAGGATTTTCCTCCCGTCCTCACTGTGCTGAAAGCAGGCGCCGTCGGGGTGCATTTCTGGAAAATTCGGTTTTACCTGTACTGAAAGCTACTCCTGGCGGGCGCGCGATGAGTTTGCCGGGCCACCTCCGGCGCGCCAGAGAGGGGGAGGCCGCGGAAGGAGGTGCTGGGGGAGGTGCTAGAGAGGGGACGCGGGGAGAGGCAGAGTCCGCACTGGGCAGGGGGACCGGGACCCGGGCGGGGCGACCGGGACCAGGGCGGGGCGCGCAGCCTGCAAGCGCAGCCGCTGCTCCCCAGGCCACAGCCGGGTTCAGGGTCCCCGCCACCCGCGCGTCCCTATTGCGCGGGCCACTTGGCTTGCACGGCGGCGGCGGCGGCGGCGGCCGCCGGCTGCAGGAACTGTCCCGACAGCGGCACGCTCAGGATGGGCGCGATGGTGGCGGTCGTCCGGCTCAGCGACAGCGGCTGGTGCGTGGCCATGAGCGCCGCCGACTGCACGGTCCCGGGCGGCCGCAGGAAGGACTGCGCGGTGCCGCCGCCCGCGCCCCCCGCCGCGCCCCCGGGAGCCGCGGGGCCCCCGCCGATGATGTTCTCGATGCTGAACGACGGCCGCGCGCTCGGCTCCGACTTGATGAGCGACGCGGCGGCGCCGCCGCTGCCCGAGGCCCCCGCCGTGCCCGCGGCAGCCGCGGCGGCGCCCAGGCTGTTGAGCTGCAGCTGCAGGCCGGGGCCGAGCTGCGAGCCGAAGGCGGCCCCCTTGCGGCCCAGCTCGCCCGAGGGCAGCAGCGGCACGGCGGGCGGCAGCACGGGCGGCGGCAGCGCGTACGGGTACTGCAGCGCGGCGGCGGCGGCGGCGGCGGCGGCGGCGGCCGGGTGCGAGTAGGCGCCGGCCGCGGCCGCGGGGTGCAGGCCGTAGGGGCGCCCGTAGGGCCCGGCCGCCGCCGCCAGGCTGTAGGCGCCGAAGCTCTGCATCATGAGCGCCGTCTGCTCGCGCAGGTGCTCCTGCTGGTGGCGCTTGAAGCGCTTCCGGCGCCGCAGGAAGCTGCCGTTGTCGAACATGTCCTCGGACTGCGGGTCCAGCGTCCAGTAGTTGCCCTTGCCCGGGTTGCCCGGCTCGCGGGGGATCTTGACGAAGCAGTCGTTGAGCGAGAGGTTGTGGCGGATGCTGTTCTGCCAGGCCGGGAACTTCTCGCGGTAGTAGGGGAAGCGGTTGCTGATGAACTCGCAGATGCCGCTCAGCGTCAGCTTCTTCTGCGGGCTCTGCAGGATGGCCATGGTGATGAGCGCGATGTACGAGTAGGGCGGCTTCACCAGGCTGTTCTTGGGCTTGCTGGGGGCCAGGCCGCCCGCCGCGCCGCCGCCCGCGCCCGCGCCCGGCCCGCCGGCCTCCTCGCCGCCCTTGCAGCCGTCGGCTTCCGGAGCGCCCGCCTCGGCCCCCGGCCCGGCCCCGGCCCCCGCCGCCTCCTTGGGCAGCGCCAGGGGCTGCTGGTGGGGCGGCTGGGGTTGCCCGGGACGGGGCGCCGCCGGCGGGGCCACCTCGTCCGCCTCGTCCAGGCGCAGCTCCGGCAGCCCCGCGGGGCTCTCGCCGCCCGCGTCGCTGTCCTTCTCCTCCAGCCCGTCGTCGCCCTCACCCACCACATCGATGTCCACGTCCTCGGCCGTCAGCACCGTCTGGCCGGACATGTCGCTGGCGCTGCCGCCGCCGGACAGGGTCATCCCTCCTCGGGGTGGGTGGCGGCGGCAGGGAGGGGGCAGCGCGAGATGGGGCGGTCGGGGCTGCCGCGGAGCCGGGGGAAGCGGGTCTGGGCACCCCCGAGAGCTGGGGGGGCAGGGACGGGGCCGGGGGCCGCAGGTGGCTCGGCTCACGCCCGGCGGCCCCGCATCGTGCGGCGAGGGCGCCGCCGTCCGCCCCCCGCGGCCGCGCTCCGCGGACTCCTGCCGTCGCTGGCGCTCTGTCCTGGGCGCTGGTGGCCGCTCCCGGCCCCGGCGGCTTCTCCGCGCCGCGCCCCGTCACTTTGCCGGCCTTGCTCGGCCTCCAGCCCGGGCGCGGGGCGCAGGAGCCGTCCTGGCGGGCGCGGGACGCTGCGCGCCGAGCGGCTCGGGAGGGCGCGGGGGCGGGGGTGTCCGGGACGCCGAGGCCCCCGTAGCCCAAAGTCCCGTTTGAAGCCCTGGCCTGATAGATTACTTTCTACTTAAAGATCCAGCGGGGGGCGGGGCCACGTGACCGCGCGTGACGTCAGGCCGCGGTGGAACCGGCCAAACTCAAGTTGGTTCGGGGAATTGTCAACAAAGGGACGAGGGACGCGCGACTCGGCACCGCACCGCGCTCCAGCATCCCGCAGGCCCCGAGGGCTGTCCGGCGGGTCCGGAGGCTCCCGCCCAGGCTGCAGCGGGGCTCAGGGGTCCAGGGAGTGTGTGGGTGGGAATGTGGATGGGTGGGCAGGCGGGTGGGCGCGAACCGGCGCTGGGGCCTGGGAGCGCCCGCGCGACCCGACCCTGCCTCCCCTGCCCCCTGCCCCCTGCCCCCTGCCCCCTTTCTTCCCCTTTGCCAACATTCCTTAGACAGCGACTGGGCAACACAGAACAGACTCCCATCCGGTATTTTAAAAAAGAAAAACTTAGTGGTCTCTGTGCTTTGTTTGTTTGTTTTGCCTTTAAAGAGTAAGAGCGGCGCTCCGAGCTCCCACTTGCTAATTAGACCTCAGACCCTTCTGCGTCCTCCGCCTTCATTCCAGGGAAGACACCTGCTGAGGCGTCTCCCTCCTTCCCCCAAACCAAACCACTCGGGTCCTGCCTTCGTTTTCCTGGCTAGACGCCGGTGTCTTTTTCTGAATATATATTTTTTCGCGGGGCCGCAACAAGCATCAGCTGGGGTTCCCCAAGGTCAGAAAGTGGCTATTGATTAATCTATTAGAATAGTGGCCGAGCAAATAAAAACGACGTAAAATAACAGGAAACCTATAAATAAAGAAGCCATAACAGGCAGCTTTGAGTTGTTAAACGACTTAGCATATGAAAAAGTCGGAAATGAGGCTTTGGCGAAGCAGCCGGGATTGGCGGCGGCCTGGGTAAGTCTAGGGCAGCCACGGACAGGCCTTAGGCCTCCGGGTCAGACGCCGCGTCTGTGCGGGGCGGCTGGAGGAGAACCGCGCGGGGAGTGAAGGAGGCGCGGTGGGTACGGCCTCCGGGGAACCTGGGACTGGCCGGCCTGGCTCTGCGTTCCTGCTAACTAACGCGAATTTTCTCCTTTTAAGACGTAGACAGACTCCCCGAGATACAACTTTCGCAGAAACCAGAGGCAGAGCGAGTGCTGGAGGCGGCGAGATGTGTGGTCCAGGCACAGGAGTTTACTTGACCAGGGAAGTCGCTGATGGTAGGAAAGACGGGGAATTTCAGTGGGACGTGGGGATAGAGCCCAGATGCGTGGCTGGGGCGCCTGGACCTCACATCTTCAATGTGTTCCTGTCCGGGTGACTCCCAGACAAGCTGCCTGGGAATTTAGGCCGTGTAGCTGCAGATCTCAGGCGCCTGCCGGGTATGGCGGACACGCCAAGCGCAGTCTGTACGCTGAGACCTGGGGAGGGGAGCTCTGGCTTCGCCAGGGACAAGGTCCGAGAGGAGATAATCGGTGAAATATTTATAGAAGTCGATGGGAGACTGATTTAGTTCCTGCTGGACACTGGTGCTTCTGATTTCTGCAGTCTGAGTCTCCTCACCACCAATCCTCTTTCCCTGGCTTAGATACACCCCAAACATTAACTCAATAAACAGATCTGCAAACTTGCTTCATTAGAGGCATTGCGACACGGATTGACGTTAACCTCCGTTAGACACCCCCTAGTATAGCACTAGCCGGTCAGCCACTGACTCCGCGGGGTGCTCCTGGTTGGGGCTGGGAGCAGGGTGCGGGCAGTGAGACGCCGGGAATCTCCAAGGTTTTCCTGTATCTAAATGAGCCCTGGTTGCACCTGGCCCTAAAACGCATCTCAGAGTTGATTTGCGCAGCGGCACAGCTTTGGGTCTCCCAGGCTCCAGACCTGTAAAAACGCCGTCTAGACAGCCTTTCAAGAAACCAAACTGTGAGCTGGCTGCCCACCGCTCTGGGCTGCAGAGGCCGCGGCTACCACTGCCTGAACGATCCAAAGGAAGGTCAGGAGGGGGAAGCGGGGCGGTTTACACAATTAGAAACTCCTTTTGCTCTGCTTGGGTTGCCCAGCCCGAAAGGCCTGCGCGGGGCACGGTATCTGCCGGCCCCACTGCGCGGCCTTGGTGGCCCGGCCCGCGAGGACCAGTCCGTGTGTGCGCGCGCGCGGGAGGGCAGGGGCACCGCGGCTGCCCTCGCGGATCGTCTTGAAGTAGCCTCCAAATAAGCCTAATTTCGATTCTGCCGCCTGGCTCTCGGGACTCCCTCCACACTGCTGGTCGCTGCCTCTCAACCTCCCTCTGCTGCGGCCCGGCCTGATCCATCGGTCCCTACTGTCTCCTGGGAACCTCCCCAGGGACTGGGGGGGGGGGGGGAGTGAACAACTCTCAGCTGCCGGTTCCATTTGTTGCGCTTTCCCCTTCTATACAATAAAAGTCAAATTAATTGATTCATACCATTAATTACGGCGTTTAGCGTGAAAAGCACCGCTTCCCCTCGGTTAGAGATCTATTGTGCTAATCTCTTGTTCAATCAGTGTTACCATCTGATGCCGGGTGCGGCCCTTACAGAAACTTTTCGACTCGATTAGCTACATGATGAGACGCGCAGGACCTCCTGGCTGCGGCCCCGACGTGCGGTGCAGGCGCCGGCCTAACGGCTTAGTACCGATTTCCAGCACAGGCAGCGGATTTTTCGACGGCCACACTAGGCTGGGAAACCCGGGCTGACGCAGCCTCCCCAGGGGCAGGGAGGGGGAGTAGCGGCCAGCGCAGGTGGGAGACAGAAAGGTTCCTGCTGGCCTCGACGGGGGAGTCTGAGCCTGACGCAGGGTAGGGTCCTGCTCAAAGCCGCCGGGGTCCGGGCTGAGTCAATTCTGTTCGCCGCATAATTGCAATTTGTAGCTAAAAGCCCTCAGGTCGACAGTTACCCCCAAACTTTAGAATAGAGATGGAAGGAGTGATGAGACTCCTCAGTAGGAGGGAGGGCGGGGGTGTGGGGGAGAACGCGACCGAGGGAACGGAAGGGGAGTGTGGATAAACAGGTCTGGAGTCTGGAAGGGTTATTGCGGAAGGTAGGAGAACCTGTACACGCGCACACACACACGCACACAATTTTGAGTGAGAGTGACTATTTGAGTCTCAGCAAGCAACTTCCCAGGAGAGATTTAAAGCGGGAGCTGGCGACCAGCTGCGTGGCCTGCTCAGGTGTGGAGAGCAGGATGGAACTCGGCGGTTCCCCCTGGGGTGGGCAGGGTACCTTGTACCCAGCCGGCAAAGCCATCCGGGTATGCTGAGGGGGGCGGGTGTACCTTCTAGCAACAGGAGGCCAGAAAAGTTGAGTCTGGATCCATTGAAAGAGAATTGAGCAGTCTCCAGGGGAGGGAGACTTAGTGTGTCCCAGTGGGGGTGGGGGATTGGGGGCGGGGAGAAGTGAATGGAAAAATTCATGATGGAGAAGAGGACATTAATTACAGCTCAATTTGAGTTTTTAAGTGGTGGACCCCAAAGGAGGGGCGCGACCAGAGTGTAGAAGGCTGGACAGCCCACCTACCTCTGGCCAGGCCCAAGCTAACCCAGATGCCTTTTCTCCTCCCTTAATTCAGAGACCATGTCCAACGGCTGGAGTACATGGTTGGTGTGATGTGAAATAGAAGCGTCACGCCCCAGCACAGGTGCAATTTTCTTACAATGGGGGGAGTTGGGACCAGGTTCTGCAGAGAGAAGGGCGGGTCTTCACAGGGAGAGCAGCTGCTCTCTAAGAGAAAACAAAACGTGGATGGAGCTCTTCGGACCTCACCAAAGTTGGCTCCTTCTAGACAATTTTCATAGATTGGTTGAACTCTCCCCAGCCTCTTTGGATGACCATCACCAAGAAAGGTGGGGAGGGTAGAAGGTGACAGTGGAGCCCCCAACCCAGATCATCTCTATTTCTCCGTGAATAGGATTTTTCATTTACTTTCACCACCGCTACCCTGTACACCTCCACGTTTCTTCTGGACGAAAAAAACAAAAAAGAAAAGGCTAATGTTCTTATTTGGTTTTGCATCTCAAAACTTCATTTATTTTTAAGGTGTCTGCCACCCAGGGTCCAGCCAAGGTGTGCCTGTAAACTGCTAGAGCAAAAGAAAAGGAGAGAGAGGATGGTTTTGAATTTATTTATATTGGAAATGTATAAACATCCATTCTGTAAAAGGCAACACGTTTAATTAACGATGAGAGAGCAGTTAGGGGCAGAAAGCTAGTAAAATTGTGAGATAAATTTATGGCATTGTTAGCGTGCTTTTAATTATGGCTATTATGTTAATTATTTCACATTAGCATGGAGTTATCAGCGGCATGTCAGATTTAATCAAAACGAGCCTTTCTCTCGAAAATGGTTCTTTTCATCCGCGAGGAGAAAGGTCCTGGGCAGACTCGGGCTTCAAAATGACTTGGCATCGAAAGCCGAGTCTTTGCGACACGGTTTAGAGCGAGGTGGCCCGGCCGGCTGTTGTCCACTGGGCCCCTTCAGGCGCTCTGCAGCCCGCGGAGGAGCCGAGGGCCGGGTTTTTAGGAATTCACCATTTTCGCCACCTTCAGAGCCGACCCTTCATCATGTGAGATCGTTCTGTCAAACAATATGGTGCTGCTCGTTTTTATCTGTCCCGCTTTACAAAATCCCCATTCAGCCGGCCCAGGAGCAACAAAAGGTTGTGAGCAGCTCGCGGCCGCCGGCGGCCACTGCCTCCCCCAGCACAGGACAGAAAGGAGACCCGGCCGGAGACCGGGGACAGCGGCCCCAGCCCCGGAGGGAACGCGGCCCGCGCGCCCAGGTGCGGGTCCCCGGGCGGACACGCCTCTCCGGCCCGCGCCCAAGCGCCCATCCCTCCCGGCGAGCGACTCGCCCAGCCAGGCCACATCGATTTCTTAATCACCGCCGATCGATTTATTGGGAGCAAATAAATAGCCCGTTTTGGAAATGTTTCAATTGTTGGCTTGATGGTCTGGGCGCGGACGCGGGAGGGCGCGCGGGAAGGACCTCGGGAGGCGGGGAGCGCAGGGCCGAGCGCGGGCCGCCCTGGCCAGTCCTGGCACGGCGACACCCGGGCCTGCTCCGGGCTCCGGGCTCCGCTGCTCGGGGCGGGCAGGACCTCGACAGCCAACCCCTCCACCTTGTCAAGTCCTAGCGAGTTCACCGGCTTTCCGATTCCCTTGGAAAATCCGTCTTTAGGTCACCAACCGACCCTGGACCCTTGCAGGGACAGTCATCCCAGGCTTGGGCAGTCGGGCCCGGGCTGCGGACGCCACAGGCCCCCGGCCCCTGGGAAGCGAGCGGCCTTGCTGCACTGGACCGCTCGGGCCCCCGCCCTCCCCGGACAGGGCTGCGCACAGGCCAGCTGTTGCCTTATTTTTAGTGCCATTCCATTCGCGCAGTTATATTTAACTCGACCCACTCCTCGGAGGAGGTCGCTTGGACTACGAATTCTCCACATGGCAGCTTGGGCCAGCCCGCTGTGCCTCGGGGGCAGTTCCTCAAGGGGCAGGTTGGAAAACCCCTGCCTAGGAATCCGAGACATCTCTGGAGCTTGGCGGGGATGGGAGAGAGGGAGTCTGGTTCTGGGAGCAGCGGCCACCACGCCTGCCGGTGCGCTGCCGGGGAGAGGGTGGGGCGGGGAGGGGTGGGCGGCAGGTTCGGTCCTCTTCCCGGGACTGTGCCGGGAGCACTGGGTCCCTGAGCGTCTAGGGGACCTGCAAGGCCTCTTAACAAAAAGTCTATAATTTTGTGTCCATACAGGAATCCCTTCTCCCTACTCTCCAGCACACCCAACTGGAAACTTAATTTCGAATAGTCTGCTGTTGCTCCTCAATTCCGGCAAAATCCCGAAAAGACCGAGCCTCTTGCTCACATCCTGGGGAAAAGACCCACTTGGATGACACTCAGGACACCGTCGTGGTACAGACTTTACTGCCAGAGACGGACAATGGGATTTGCAAGGAGCGTAAAAGCCGTGTATATGTTAAAGGTTCAGATGTGCCCTGCTTGGGGACATTGAAAAAAACGCACCTTTAAGATTTAAATTCTTGTAGCGTTTTTAAATTCAACTTTCTTTTCCTTGTGTGGAAATGTGGGTATGTTGGGCTGCCTCTTTTTGTATAATAGATCTCCTTTCAATGTAGAAGTGTAGAAACTTCTTGGATTGAAGTCATAGTGGCAGCTGAATTCAGACGAAGAGGATGTAACAGTGAGTGAGGATACCTTACACGTACATATTTACTCATTTATTCTTTTTTTTTTTTTTTTGCAGTTTTTGGCCCGTGCTGGATTTGAACCCGCCACCTCTGGCATATGGGGCTGGCACCCTACTCCTTTGAGCCACAGGCACCGCCCCTCACTTATTCTTTTATTAATAATTCATTAAGCTGTTGGTAGACTCTGGAAAGTGCTAGGGATGAAAAGAAGGATTAAAACTAAGGCCCCTGGGGAAGAGGCCGGGGAGAGAATTGGTGTTCTGGTCCCAGGGCAGAGAGAAACATCACCAAGCAGGACCTTTCTCACTGGGTGGGGAATGAGGAAGTGTTAAGCCTTCCAACTGGGAAGACAATACCACCAGCTAGCTCTGAAGCACGCAGTCAGGGAAGATTAGGGGGAAGTAGCTTAGAACCTGGGATACTTTGGGAAAGGAATGTCTGGGCTAACATTACTTCTGGACAGCCAGAAGTGCTCAAGGGAAATGGGCAATAGAAGCGCAGCCAGGAAACAGAAGGGTGGAAGAAAGAAGGGAACGTAAAAACTGAGCTTCGCTTAAGGGTCCAGGACACTTAGATTACACAGGAGTACTTTAACTATTGGCGTGGGAGAAAATTTAAAAGACAACATCAGTGAAAGGAGAAGATCTGAGGAAAGATAATGATAGAGAATATCAAAAGGCTGATTTCCAGCTAATTTTCTTCCTTTCTCTTTTTTTTTTTTTTTTTTTTGGAGACAGAGCCTCAAGCTGTCACCCGGGGTAGAGTGCTGTGGCATCTCAGCTTACAGCAACCTTCAACTACTGGGCTCAAGCGATTCTCCTGCCTCCACCTCCCAAGTATCAGGGATAATAGGTGCCTGCCACAAGGCCCGGCTATTTTTTCTTTTTGGTTGCAGTCATCATTGTTGTTTGGCAGGCCCAGGCTGCATTTGAACCCGCCAGCTCGGGTGTATGTGGCTGGCACCCTAGCCGCTTGAGCCACAGGCGCCGAGCCGCCAGCTAATTTTCTAACTTTATCATGTTCATCAAAGGCCAGACACTGGTGAATAAGAAAGTGGGCTTGGGTGTGGTGGCACATGCCTGTAGTTCCAGCTGCTGGGGGGGCTCGAGCCTGCCAGTTCAAAGGAACAGCCGGCTGTGATCACACCATTGCACTCCAGACTTGGGTGGCAGAGCAAGACCCTGTCCCTAAAAACAAAACAAGACAAAATAAGGAGGTAGACTCCATCTTCAGAGTTAACTCTACCCGAAAGGCAGGAATTTTTATTTGTTCTGTTGTATCTCTAGCCTCCAATTAGCTATGCTCTGGGAGCGTGGGGTGGAGGTAGAGCTCAGGAAATACTGGCGGAATGACCAGGTCAGTAAGACACACCCTTCTCTTATTGGAGAGCTTATCAAGAAAGTCTGTAGTTAAAACATAGTGTGATGAAGTTACAAATACAGTAGAACCTGCATAGTCGGCCACCTCCCTACATTGACCACCTCCTTAAGTTGACCAAGTTTTCACCAACCCATACGCCACAGGTATGTATCCGTACAGTATGCTACTTCCTTCTGTTGACCACCTCCCTATGTGACCAGTCTGTCACAGTCCCTCAGGTGGTCAACTCACAGAGGCTCTTTAGATAGCACATGGAAGGAGTATAGAGCAGATGTAGCCAAACCTGAACGAGAGGGGTGTAGAAAGGCTTCCCAAAGGAAATAATGCTCCAGCTGTCTTGAAGGTTGAGTAGCAGTTAGGTGGATGAAGGGCGGAGCTCAGTTCTATGTGAGAGCAAGCATGAGCAGACGCAGGGATGTGCAAGACGGAGGGTGGCCTGTGACTTGGTCTAGCTGGAAAGAGATGAGCAGCAGTGGCATTTGATACTGGAGAGGGTGGACCAGGGTAAACTAATGGAGATTCCTGAATATCAGGCCCCAAGTTGATAAGTAGCCACTAAAGGGCTTTTTTTTTTTTTTAGACAGAGTCTCACTTTGTCACCTTGGTAGAGGGCTGTGGTGTTACAGCTCACAGCAACTTCCAACTCCTGGGCTTAAGTGATTTTGTTGCCTCAGCCTCTCAAATAGCTGGGACTACAGGTGCCCACCACAACTCCCTGCAATTTTTTTTTTTTTGGGGGGGGCAGGACTGGGTTTGAACCCACCACATCCGGTATATGGGGCCGGTGCCCTCCTCCTTTGAGCCACAGGGACTGCTCAACTCCCTGCAATTTTTTGTCGTAGTTGTCATTGTTGTTTATCTGGCCCAGGCAGGGTTAGAACCCGCCATCCTCAGTGTATGTGGCTGGCGCCATAACCACTGTGCTATGGACGCCGAGCCGCTAAAGGGCTTTAACATTTTGATTGGCATGATTAGAATAAAATTTTGCAAACATCCTTTCGGGGAATGGAAAGGATAAACTGGAGGGGTTAAAAGTAAGGAGGCTATTATAGTTATCTTAGTAAGAGGTGATGAAGGTGTGGTTTAAATTATGGATAGTGGGGGCCGGGCACTGTGGTTCACACTTGTAATCCTAGCGCTCTGGGAGGCTGATGTGTGTGGATTGCCTGAGCTCATGGGTTCAAGACCAGCTTGAGCAAAAGTGAGACCTCATCTGTAAAAATAGCCGGGTGCTGTGGTGAGCATCTGTAGTTCCAGCTCGTTGGGAGGCTAAGACAAAAGAATGGCTTGAGCCCAAGAGCTGGAGGTTGCTGTGAGTCATGATGCCATAGCACTCTACTGGGGGTGACAAAATGAGATTCTGTCTCAAAAAAACAAAAACCCCCACAATTTTATGGGTAGTGGGACTGGAGAAGAGAGGATGATTTGGAGAGGATTTAGCAGGTGCAAGTAATAGAACTAAGTTTCTAATTAATAAGAGAAAGAGAGTTTAGGGCAGGTGTCCTCAAACTTTTTCAACAGGGGCCAATTCACTGCCCCTCAGACCGTTGGAGGGCCGGACTATAGTTAAAAAAAAAACCAACTATGAACAAATTCCTATACACACTGCACATATCTTATTTTGAAGTAAAAAACAAAACAAAACAGGAACAAATACAATTCACACCGCTTTCATGTGGCCCGTAGGCTGCAGTTTGAGGATGCTTGGTTTAGGGCATCTCCAAGTATGAAATTTGGATATCTGGGAGAAATGGTATCATTAATTGAGAGGGAGAACACGGATGGAGGACACTTTCTAGTCTGTTGTTCCTCAGTCCTCCACATTCCTCCCCAAATTACCTCCTTCAATATCAGTTGGACCATGCCAGCCACTCCCTGCTCAAAAACCTTTGATACCATTTCACTGTAGAAAACAACCCAGACTCTTTTTTTTTTTTTTTTTTTTTAATATTAGATCATAGCTGTGTACCTTAATGCAATTGTGGGGTGCAATGTGCTGGTTTTAAAAACAATTTGAAATATTTTAATCAAACAGGTTAACGTAGCCTTCATGGCATTTTCTTAGTTATTGTGTTAAGACATTTACATTCTACACCTAGTAAATTTTACATGTACCCTTGTAAGATGCACCATAGGTGTGGTCCCATCAATCACCCTCCTTTCACCAATCCTCCCTCCCCTCCCCTCCCTCTCCCTTTTCCCCATATTCTTGGGCTATAATTGGGTTATAGCTTTCATATGAAAGCTATAGTTTCATAGTTGGTTTCACAGTAGGGCTGAGTACTTTGGATACTTTTTCTTCCATTCTTGAGATACTTTGCTAAGAAGAATATGTTCCAGCTCCATCCATGTAAACATGAAAGAGGTGAAGTCTCCATCTTTTTTTAAGGCTGCATAATATTCCATGGTGTACATATACCACAGTTTATTAATCCACTTGTGGGGACAACCCAGACTCTTCAGGAAGATATTCCAGGTGTGGCGTGGTCTGGCTCCAGTCCTGTGACATTCCCAGGACACACTGTGGTGACTCCATCCTTTACCCCTTGGGTGACTTTGAGCAAGTTCCTTAGACTCTGTGCTTCATTTCTTCATCCATAAAGTGGCGATAATAGCATCTTCCTTATGGGGTTGTTGTAAGTACATCCAAAACAATTAAAGCTGAGTTTGGCACATAGTTAAGAATTACTAAAAAGAAATTTTTTTTTAATGGATTGTGTCTTTGTAATGCTTTTTGCTGTCTTTGTGGGTTTTTTTATTGCTCTGTCCCCTGGGTAGAGTGCCATGATGTCAGCCTAGCTCACGGCAACTTCAAACTCCTGGGCTTAAGTGATCCTCCTGCCTCAGCCTCCCAAGTAGCTGGGACTACAGGTGCCCAGCACAACACCCAGATAATTTTTTTATTTTTAGTAGAAACAGGGTCTCACTTTTGCTCAGGCTGGTCTTAACTCTTGAGCTGAAGGAATCCTTCCATCTCAGCTTCCCAGAGTGCTGAGATTACAGGCCCGAGCCACTGAGCCTGGCCCCTTTTCCTGTCTTTTGATTGAGAGACACAGTCTCAGCCTTCTAGGAGGTTTCGGTTTAGTTGTAAAGGATAAGAGAGGGAGGCTTGTGAGCCCTTGAAAGTGGAGACTGAGGGGCGGCACCTGTGGCTCAAAGGAGTAGGGCACCAGCCCCATATGCTGGAGGTGGTGGGTTCAAACCCAGCCCTGGCCAAAAACTGCCAAAAAAAAAGAAAGAAAGAAAGTGGAGACTGAGAGGCTTGAAATTGCCAGGAAGGCTATGTTAACCAGTGTGATATAAACGTGTCAACAGGTCTGTGAATCTAATGTACGATGCCCCATGATCATACCATTGTACATAGCTATGATTTAATAAAAAAAAAAATAAAAAAAAAAAAGAAAGAAAGTGACTCCTACAGAATTTTGAGCAGAGAAGTGATGTGACTGGATATATGTTTTAGCAAAATCACTCTATCGTCAGGGTGGAGAATGCACTGAAAAGCAGATGATGAGGGAGGCCCATATATCTGAAAGTTGGCAGGTTCAAGCCTGGCCCCGGCCAAAAAGACTGCAAAAAAAAAAAAAAAAAAAGGAAACATGATGAGTTTAGTTTTATGCATATTGAATTTACGGTGCTGGTGGAATTTCTCTATATTATTATAGAGATAATTAATAGGAAGCAAGAGTTCGGAGTAGTGGTGTCCAGTGGAAATATAAAGTGAACCACAAATGTGAACCGTGTGTGTACTTTTAAATGTCTAATAGCCACATTTTAAAAAGTAAACAGAAAGACATAAAATTGATTTTAATCATATATTTCATTTAACCTATTTATTTTTATTTATATGTAAAAATATTGCCATTTCAGCCTAATAGCCGGGACTATAGGTGAGCACTCCCTTGCCTGGCTGTATGTAAATTTTTTTTTTTTTTTTGAGACAGAGTCTCACTTTGTTGCCTTTGGTAGAGTGCTGTGGCGTCACAGCTCACAGCAACCTCAAACTCTTGGGCTTACGTGATTCTCTTGCCTCAGCCTCCCAAGCATCTGGGACTACAGGCGTCCACCACAATACCTGGTATTTTTTCAGAGATGAGATCTCACTCTGGCTCAGGCTGGTCTCGAACTCATGAGCTCGAGCAATCCACTCACCTTGGCCTCCCAGAGTGCTAGGATTATAGGCATGGGCCACTGTGCCCAGCCGACTAGTAGATTGCTTATTTAATAATAATTTCCTTTTTTTCATAGTATCATAGCTCATAGCAACCTCAAACTCCTTACCTCAGCCTCCAGAGTAGCAGAGATTATAGACCCGCCACCCCACTCAGCTAGTTTTTCTATGTTTAGTGGAGACGGGTCACACTCTTGCTCAAACTGGTCTGGAACTCCTGAACTCAAAGGATCCACCCACCTTGGCCTCCCCGGACACTAGGATTACAGATGTGAGCCACCATGACCAGCCTTATTTAATAATAATTCTGATGGGACTTATTTAACTATAAGTGGATTGCTCCTGGAGAGTTAATTATTGAGTATCAATACCATTTCTTTTTCTGTGCATAGTTGGAAAATGTTATTGTTTGATTTCATTAAAACTGTGTGTATTACCTTTCTGTGAATTTGTCTTATAGTCACGGTGGCCAATCGTTCATCCCTATTGGCGTAGAAGAATTTTTGTTTAAGCCTACTTTTCTTTTCCTTTTTTTTTTTTTTTTTTTTTTTTTTGATACAGAGTTTCACTTTGTTGCCCTGGGTAGAAAGCTGTGACTGCATAGCTCACAGCAACCTCAAACCCTTGGGCTTAAGTGATTCTCTTGCCTCAGCCTCCCAAGTAGCTGGGACTACAGGCGCCTGCCTCAATGTCTGACTATTTTTTAGTGACAGGGGTCTCGCTCTTGCTCAGGCTGGTCTTGAACTAGTGAGCTCAAGAAGTCCATCTGCCTGGGCCTCCCAGAGTGTTAGAATTACAGGCATGAGCCACCATGCCCGGCCCAAAGCTTACTTTTCAAGTAAAATCTTTCCTGTTTTATTCTTGGAAGTATCCTAGTTTGGATAATAAAATATTTGGCTACCCCGTACATAGTAGTACTTTCAACACTTAGAGTAATAACTTTCAACACCTAGAGCTGTTCTGTGAAGCTGTCCAGCAAGCCCTCTACTAATGGGTGGAGCGGTGCTTAGAACAAAGACAGGTGCACTTACAGTTTTAATTACCTCCCAGTTATGTCAGGGATTCTCTTTTTATTCTCCTGAAGTTTTCTGAAGGGACATTAAACCAGGAAGACCTACCAAATAAGACTGTGACCCAGTCTTCTTTGTCACACCAAATGCAGTCTATACATTCCCACCTCATCCATACCGTAAACGATGAAAGTGATTTATTATGCATTTCCTTTGTGTTAGATGGCTCTCATGCAATTTGCACGTATGTGTTTACTCCTCACAGCAATCTTATGAGGGAGGAGTTATAATTACTCCTCTTTTAGAAATGAGGGAAGTGGGCGGCACCTGTGGCTCAGTAAGTAGGGCGCCGGGCCCCGTATCCCGAGGGTGGTGGGTTTGAACCCGGCCCTGCCACACTGCAACAAAGAAATGTCCAGGCGTTGTGTATAATTTTTATGTTAATTATTTGAAGATCTTCAGTGTCTAGTCATCACTGTAGAGAGTTTGATATTTTGCCTTTTTGTAGCATGAAGGTAAATGTCAGCCATTTTGAGTGTGCTTTTTTTTTTTTTTTAATAAGGCCCATAGTACTTTTCTGATAACTTGGCAAGGTGAACAAAACCATCAGATCTGTTTTGGATGTGAGAACCTCTCAAGAACAGACAGTCTTTAGGGAAAAAATGAATGTAGAATTTTTATTAGCAACCTCTAATTATCATCTATTACTGCATTACCCCAAAGTTTATCAGCTTAAAGAAGTATTTATTTTCTTACAGTGTCTGTGGATTAGGAATTCAGAAGGGGCATATCTTGGCAGTTTTTGCCCAGGACCTCTCATGAGGTTGCAGGTAAGCCTTGACAGGGGCCGCAGCCTTTGGAAGACTTGATGGCTGGAGGAAGCCTTGGTTCCTTGTCATGTTTCTCCATAGGATTGCGTTAGTGTCCATATGACCCGGCAGCTCGCCTGCTAGAGCAAATGGTAGAAGAGAGAAACCAAGGAAGAAGCTGCGAAGTCTTTTATGACCAAGCCTTACTGTATCCTCACACTTCTGCTGAGTCTGTTGGTCATACAGGCCAATCCTGACGCAATCAGTGTAGAAGTACACTATACAAGAAATTGAATACCTGGCTCAGCACCCATAGCTTCTTGAGGAGGGCACCAGCCACATACACCGCAGCTGGCAGGTTCGAGCCCAGGCCGGGGCTGCTAAACAACAACGACAACTGCAACCAAAAAATAGCTGGGTGTTGTGGCGGGTGCCTATAGTCCCAGCTACTTGGGAGGCCGAGACAAGAGAATCACTTAAGCCCAAGAGTTTGAGGTTGCTATGAGCTGTGACGCCAGGGGACTTTACCGAGGGTGACATAGTAAGACTCTGTCTCCAAGAAAAAAAAAAAAAGGTAAGTACCAGAAGGTGAGCATCACTGGGGCTGTCTTGGAAGCTAGTTGCCACCAGCTACCTGATATTCATGTCACCCGTACATGCAAAGCATCTTCACGTCCTTCCAAGGTTCCCCAAAGTTTCGTTTCATTACATCATCACCTTAAAGTTCAGAATCTCATCATATAAATAAAATTCAGATGTAAAATAATTCTTCTTGGGTATAGTTTCATATACATCTCCCTGAGTACAGTTCTTCTTAATCTGAGGACCTGCCAACTCAAGAGACGAGTTATCTTTCTTCATACATGCTCCGATGTAAAATGGAAGGATGGGCATAGGGTAGCTGCTGTTCTATTTAGACAGTCCTATTCAGAAAGGGGGAGTAGGGCAGTCATAGCAGAGTAACTGGCCCACAGCAGTTCTGAAATACTGTCGGGCACAAGTTGATGTTTCCTTAATTAGGGCTCACTGCCTGAGAATAATTCTCTACCTTCTTGGCTCGTGTTCCACCCTGAGTCCCCCTTTCTTTCATAGCGTGTGTTTGCAGCTAAGTAGTTTTTGGCCTACTTCTGCTTATAGAAGTTTTGGTAGTGGGGCAGGGGGTGGTGGTGGCCCAGAGATCTCTTAGTATCTTTTAGTTTAAGCTGGTAGTGGTTCTGCCAATGTGATTCTCTTCCGCTAACACAACTATCCAGATATCTCTTGTCTCTCTCACGTCCATGAATATCAGTGGAAATGAACTCCATTCCAGTTCCAGAGGATGGAACTTGCTTGATTTAATCTAGATATGACGGTTTTGTTCACCTTGCCAAAGACTGATGAAGACAGCGTCAAGGGACGCCATCTGGCCAGTGAGACTGAGGGGGATGTTTGTTCAGGGGTTTCTGCGAAAGGTTTTCTTCGCTGATAAAAAGATTTCCAGGCAAGAAATAGTCCCTCTTCCTCTAGACATTTTTTTGGTTTGCTTGTTTTGTTTTTTGCTTTTTTTTTTGAGACAGAGTCTCACTCATTTACCCCAGGGTAGAGTACCTGGCATCATCATATTTCACAGCAACCTCGGTCTCTTGGCCTCAAGTGATCCTCTTGCCCCAGCCTCCTGAGTAGCTGGGACTACAGGCTCCCTTCACCAACCTGGCTCGTCTTTCTATTTTTAGTAGAGACAGAGTCTTGCTCTTGCTCTTGCTCGGGGTAGTCTCCTGAGCTCAGGTAATCCACTTGCCTTGGCCTCCCAGAGTGCTAGGATTACAGGCAGGAGCCACTACACCTGCCCTGCCCCCTGAGAGTCTCACCCTGTTGCCCCAGGGCAGAGTGCCTTGGCTTCAGCTTAGCTCACAGCAACCTCAGACTCCTGGGCTCAAGCAACTCTCCTGCCTCAGCCTCCCAGCGGGCTACAATTACAGGCGTGAGCCATTGCTCACAGCCTCCTTCACTTTCCTGATCCTGTTTTCCCTGCCCTTTCCTCCTCCTCCTCCTCCTATAAAGCTGTTTGATTCTCATTCATTTGCATGCAGTGTTTTATTCAATCCTTGTAACAACCTGTCTAGTAGCTACTAATAATTTTCTCATTTTTTAGTGGAGAGGTTTGATTAAACAACTTGTTCATGATCATACAGCTGAAAAGTGACCTATTGATCATTTCCATCCCAAGCCTCTGATTATAAAGTCTGTGCTTTGGGCGGCACCTGTGGCTCAGTGGGTAGGGCACCAGCCCCATATACCTAGGGTGGCAGGTTCAAACCCAGCCCCGGCCGAAGTGCAACAAAAAATAGCTGGGCGTTGTGGCAGGCACCTGTAGTCCCAGCTACTTGGGAGGCTGAGGCAAGAGAATCGCCTAAGCCCAGGAACTGGAGGTTGCTGTGAGCTGTGACACCACAGCACTCTACCCAAGGTGACAGCTTGAGGCTCTATCTCAAAAAAAAAAAAAAGAAGAATATTCCTTAAGTTATAACATGTACTTCAAATTTCATTCCATCAGGAGGCACATGATGTTAGGTTTCCACTATTAGGGATACTAACTTTGATCTCTTAGTTAAAATAATGACAGATTATCTCTTGTTAAAATAATGGCAGAGTCTTCCACTATCGAGTACTTTTTCTCTTTTGTGATTAAGTAAAAAACAAATTATGGAGTAATATTTTAGTGTTGTGCAAATATCTCAGTTTTTAAGAAAAAGGGTTTTTTTTTTTTTTTGTTTGTTTTTTGAGACAGAGTCTCACTTTGTCACCCTCGGTAAAGTGCTGTGACATTATAGCTCACAGCAACTTCAAACTCTTGGGCTCAAGTGATTCTCTAGCCTCAGCCTCCCTCCCAAGTATCTGGGACTACGCCCGCCCCAACGCCCGGCTATTTTTTTTTTTAAGAGACTAGGTCTCACTCTGGGTCAGGGGAGTCTCAAACTCATGAGCTCAGGGAATCCACCCACCTTGGCCTCCCTGAATACTAGGATTGCAGGCATGAACCACTCTGTGCCAGACCCGAGAAAAAGTTTTTTTTTTTTTTTAAGATAAAAGTAAGTATAGTGTTTATTTTCTGATGGGAAGAACCTCGCAAAGGAAAAGGCGATGATATAGGAGAGAGAAGAGACGGTTGCTGGAGCATTGCTTGTGAACAGATGAGGGAGGAGCTGTCCAGTGCTCAGTGGGAGGGACAGAGCTGATGGAATCAGAGACACCCTCCACAGCGACAGATATGAGTGCAAGGAGAAAGTTATATATAATAGGAGAGCTTTGGACGTACTTTTTTCTTTGAGACAGAGTCTCACTCTTGGTCTGTGTAGTGTCATGGCATTGTCATTGCTCACGGCAACCTCAAGCCTCCAAAGTGCCAGGATTACAGGCGTGAGCCAACACACCTGGTAAGGCCCATAAGTCTTGCAGAGGCCAATACTGTAGCTTTACAAAAATAAAAATGTCAGTGCTTATTTTCCGTTAAAACCAAGGAGATGAAAACCAGAAAGTTAAAAACAAGACCGAGATTCTAATTTCTCTAACCAGTTCTTCACCTGTTAAATCAGCTGGTTGTATAGAGACCAGATTATTTTGCTACAGTTTAGGTAGCTAGACCAGAATAAAATTTCAGCTCCAGTTACTCTCATCCACCCCCACCCATAATGAGCTGCTAAACAGGTGGCAACTGTCTCTTTTATTATCTTTTTTTTTTTTCTAAGATATTTCATACCAAGCCATGGCCAAGAGACCTGAGAGAATCTTTGTTAATCACCTTGGCTGACTTTGTCCTGATGATGTATTTGTTTAAAGCAGTGGTTCTCAACCTGCCTAATGCTGCGACCCTTTAATACAGTTCCTCATACAGTGACCCCCAACCATAAAATTATTTTCGTTGCTACTTCATAGCTGTAATGTTGCTACTGTTAGGAATCATAATGTAAATATCTGATATGCAGGAGACCCCCAAAGGGGTTGCAACCCACAGGTTGAGAACTGTTGGTTTAAAGAGAGTCATATTTAGTTTTGACACCTATGTTTTCTTTTAAGGAATAGGAAATTGGTCTCAAAAATGCTCTTGGAATCTTCTGTCTCTGGTGGTCTTTTTTTTTTTGTCTCTGGTGGTCTTATCAGTCTGTAACTCATTGGGACGCCTTAGGAATTCAAATTTTTTGACTAGAGTGTCTTAAAGAGGTGTTTTCTTTGTGATCTGATTTGGGTGTTTACAGAAAGTAAAGTTTAGTTTGAAGGCAGGCAGTACTCTTGTCCCAAGACATTTACAATTTTTGAATATTCACTTCTACTAATTTAAAAGACTTAGAGGAAAACAGCTATACCTACTCTTTATTATGTTAATTTATTTACATAGCAACCGGAATTGTTTTTACAGGAGATTTTGACTGTGCTATTGTTTGCCTAAGGAAAAAAACATAGTAACAATCTTGTCATGCTGTATTTACAGTCTGCAAGCAATATATATTTAGGGAATCTTGCTAAAATACTGCATGACAGGAAATTTTAATAAGCACGTTTAAATGAATTCTCAGAAACCAGACAGAAAGGAAATATGCCTTTCTGGTTCTGAAACATTTATCTCCCTGGGTAGGAAAGGGTAGGGGTGTTTGAATGATAGATAGTTCAGGGGAAAATACACATTAATATGTGGTATAATGCGTTCCCTAAATGTCTTAATTGCTTTTGAAGCCATGTAAATAAATAACATTCAAAGGATATGAATTAATATCCTAAGAAAATTACTTTCCTATTGAAGGGCTCCTATTTCAAATAATATTTACAAGAACTGCAAATAATATTCAGGCGAGAATTAAGAAACCTGCAGTTGGGAAACCCTAGTTTACCAACTGTTAAGTAGAATGTTTTTGTTAATTTTGTTTTTCTAGGTGGCTTATCCTTGCTCTAGGTATCTCCTAGGGTGGAAGGGGGGGGAGGGAGGGAGGGAG
>CAUYPK010061783.1:0-17326 GCA_963574355.1 Loris lydekkerianus
CAAGGATGGTTGTTTTTTGGTGTTTTTTTTTAAAACCCACAAAAAAAAAATGACAAATTTAGAAAAATTAAAAAAAAAAAAAAAAAAAAAAAAAAAAAAAAAAAAAAAAAAAGATTTGGAAGAAGAGAACCCAGAGAAGAGGCTTTTGCTTTAGTTCCTGCAGGTAAGAGTAAATGGGGATCTCTCATAGAAAATTCTTATGGATCCCATCCCAATAAGCTAATCTCTGTTGAAATTAGTCTGAGGAGATTAAGGGTGGGTCCCAGAAAGTATTTCATGATCTTCTGCTGCTTAATTTGTGAAGATCTTCTCTGCTCCCTTCTTCCTTGAATAAACATTTTCCTTCACTCTTGAGGAGGAATATTGATAGTTTGTCTTTTCTAAGACTTTTTAGAGCTGGAGAATCCAGTGGGGGTGCATAATTGGTCCCTCATTTCTCATTTTGTCAGCTTCCTCATCTTCTCCTTTCATTCTTTTCCTGTGTCTTAGGTCTTGCTTGTAGAGGAATGGACACCATGCTTGCAAAGGACAGTTACTGATTCTTATCACATTAAAAGGAAATGCTGAGAACAGGACAGTCTCCTGGCAAGCCTAGAGATGTTTTGTGACTTGGGGACAATTCCCCAAGTAACTCGGTGTTCCAGAATGAGATAAAATCAGTCACTCACTAGTAAGCATGTGTTAAACATTGATGCTTAGTTGTTCTTCATGAGGGTTGTGGGGAAAGAATACGTGGGGAAAGAGCACGTGGCAATCCTTATGCATGCAGCCCTCCTATGTAATGCATGTTGTGTACGTCATTGCCTTAACTCTCCACACCTGTTGTGTATAACCTTAATAAATAGCCTTTGCAGAGGGGGCTCTGGGTTACCCTGTACTTAAGGTTAGCCTGTCTCCTGCAAGCCTGTACTTCTAATCCATGTCATGCCTGGTTCCTTTCTGTGGCGACCGAGACCAGGGCCTTAGGGATCTCAACATCTGGCAGGATACCACAGGATACAACAGGACACTGGGGACGTGGACCGAAGGGGACACAGGATACTCGGAAGTAAGTGAAGCCTTCAGTAGACAGTGGGAGGAAGTCCCAAAGGGAAACTCTGCTCAGAGAAAGCGGGACCTTTGGCCATACTAGAAACAAAGGAACTCGACTCAGAATAAGTGAGGCCTTTGGTAAATAATAAGCAAAGATATTTAGAGAAAATAATGGATAACTTACTGTTTGAGGAGTCACGAGAATTAGAAACTGAGGAAGAAGGTATGTTCGAGCAGAATTTGAAAGTGAGGAGAGGGTGGCACCTGTGGCTCAGTGAGTAGGGCACCGGCCCCATATACCGAGGGTGGAGGGCTCAAACCCAGCCCCAGCCGAACTGCAACCAAAAAATAGCCAGGCATTGTGGTGGGTGCCTGTAGTCCCAGCTGCTTGGGAGGCTGTGGCAGGAGAATCGCGGAAGCCCAATAGCCGGAGGTTGCTGTGAGTCCTGTGACTTCACGGCACTCCACCGAGGGCGGTAAAGTGAGACTCTGTCTCTACAAAAAAAAAAAAAGAAGAAGAAAGTGAGGAGAATAGTGAGGTTCAGTGGGAACCTGGACCTGAGGAGAATTGGGAACCAGAGTGTATGAAGGTTTTTGTGACCCTTCCTGGAGGAGGAAGTATGTGATACAGACATAAATAAGCAAGAAAATACCCCAGTGATCTTTATGGCAGCTCAGATTAAACAGTGGGAAGACGGGTTGAATTGTCTCACAGTTAAAAATGCTAATATAGCCCTGGACACAAGAGTTTCTCCTGGCATGCACACATGCCCACGAGGGTCCTTGGGTCAGGTCTGCCCATTCCACTGACTGGCTGCTGTCCTCCCTTCTCCCACTGGCAGGCAGTGGGAAACAGGAGTGGGGGACAGCAGCACAAAGCAGGGGCAGGGTGGGTGACGCCCTGTGGCACCACCCCCTCCCCACCTGCCTTCCTCGGGTACCTGCCACCTCCTACACCCCAGCCAGGACCAGGGGCTGCAGGAAGCCACAGTGTCTACCAAGTTGCTGGGTCCACGATTGCCCCTCTCGGACAGGGGGTGGTGCAGTGGTGGTGGGGGCCATCCAGGCTGGTCTGGGATTGCCAACCTCATCAGGGTGGGGGTGCACCCCGCACTCCAAAAAAAAACAAATAAAATAAATAAAAATGTTAACATAGATCACTCAACATTGTCCTCCCTGCCTCCCTATGTAGATGATCCACCTGTGGCTTCTATTATGAAGGCTTTATTAGAGGGGTGAAAGACCAGTGATTGTACTTTTGAAGATACTATAGGGCTTTTCCCAGTCACAGTTAGTAATATCCCTCCTAGTCCAGAGTACTCTCAATGGACCGCAGGCAAATAATATGGGTCTGGAGACCTACCTACTCACCAGCAACATAAGCTGGTCCAATCCCTTTTACACACCACCCCAGGTAGTGTTGATTTAGATTTACCAGCATGTGATAATGTTCTTTTGCTTTCCAACATGGGAGTAAAGAAATTAAAAACAGGAATATGTGGTCCTATTCCCCCAGATATTGTTGGGTTATTGTTAGGAAAAAGTAGCTTAATATCTTATGGAGTGTTTGTCCACAGGAGTGTTATGGATAGTGACTTCTTAGGGGAAATACAGATCATGATTTTGGTAAACCAACCAACTCAAATTTTAGCTGGACAAAAGATTGCTCAATTGCTACTCCTGCCTCATGTTAAATTACAAAGTACTGGTAAAAAATGCACTAGTGAGGGTGGTGCCTGGTGTTCAGTGAGTAGAGTACCAACCCCATATACCGAGGGTGGTGGGTTCAAACCTTGCCCCAGTCAAACTGCAACAAAAAATAGCTGGGCATTGTGGTGGGCACCTGTAGTCCCAGCTACTTGGGAGGCTGAGGCAGGAGAATCGCCTAAGCTGGAGTTGGAGGTTGCTGTGAGTTGTGTGATGCCACAGCACTCTACCAAGGGCAATAAAGTGAGACTCTGTCTCTACAAAACAAAAACAAACAAACAAAAAAAACCACAATGCACTGGTGGTCTTGGCAGTACAAACAGCATTTTTTGGCAAACATCTATTGATAAGAATAGGCCTCAATTAACACTTACTTTGAAGGATAAATTCTTTACTGGACTGTTAGATACTGGTGCAGATGTTTCAGTCATGGCTTTAAATCTGTGGTCCAAGGAGTGGCCAAAACAGATAGTCGATGTCACTTTTATAGGCATAGGAACTTTAAATTCAGTCTTTAAAAGTACATTATCTTTACCTTGTTTGGGACCAGATAATCAAAATTCTCAGATTCAACCATACATAGCTGATATTGCTATTAACTTGTGAGGTGGAGATTTACTTCAGCTCCAGAAAACTGTAATAACTATACCTTCCTCTCATACTAATTCCTTTCAAATGTCAAATTTAGCATAGAGGCCACTGCCCCCAAAATATGCTCTCAAACTATCTTGGAAGAGCAATAATCCAGTGTGGGTGGAGCAGGGTCCATGAACTAAAGAAAAACTGGATGCCTTACAATTTTTAATTCAGGAACAGTTAGAGCAAGGACATAATGAGCCCTCTACCATCCCTTGGAATTCTCCTGTCTTTATTGTAAAAAAGAAATCAGGCAAATGGAGAATGCTTACTGATCTTCACAAAGTTAATGAAACAATTGTTCCCATGGGTCCCCTGCAACCAGGACTTCCTTTACCCTCCATGATCCCTTCCAATTGGTATTTATATGTCATTGACTTAAAAGGTTGTTTTTTCAGTATATACTTGTATCCTGAAGACAAACCATATTTTGCCTTTTATCTTCCTGTAATCAACAAAGACCCGATCAGTGTTTTCAGTGGACAGTTCTGCTACAAGGTATGTTAAATAGTCCTACTTCGTGTCAGCATTTTGTTGATCAACCATTACAGCACACTAAGAAAAAATATCCTACAGCCTACATCATTCATTATATGGATGATATTTTATTTGCACACCAAAGTTTAGCTGTTTTTCAAGACATATTTAAACAAGCTGTACTTACCCTAAAATCTTATGGTCTTCAAATTACTCCAGAAAAAATTTAAACTACATCCCCCTATAAATATTTGGGATACAAATGGACTCAAACACAAATTCTCCAACAACACATTAATCTTAGATTAAATTCCTTATCTACCTTCCAAAAACTGTTAGGTCATATTAATTGGGCACATCCAACCTTAGGAATACCAACCTATGCCTTAACTAATCTTTTTAAAATCCTGGAAGGACCTTCTGACTTAAATAGTCCTCATTCACTTACTCCAGAGGCAAAAAAGGAACTGCAATGAATTGAAAAAGAGTTTGCCTCAAAAGAATTAGATTGAGTTGAAATTAGACTTGCCAATTCAACGGATAGTTATAGCTATTTCTCACTCTTCAACTGGAGTTATTTATCAAGAGAACATCCCTTTATAGTGGCTATTTCTTCCTAATAAAAACACAAAAATTACAATATTTAGACAAAATTTGTGAGTTAATTGCTAAAGGCAGAAACAGAATTTGCCAACTTACTGGCTATGACCCTTGTTCTATCATTGTTCCTTTTACAGAAAAGCATGTTCAACTCAATTTTCAAGTATCTTCACCTTGGCAAATTGCTCTTACATCTTATGCAGGTTTAATTGCCAATGAATATCCTCATGATAAAAAATTTCAATTTCTAAAACTTACTTCCTGGATCCTTCCTCATATTGTCAAAGACTCACTAATTACAGATGCTATCACTTTTTACACAGATGCCAACAAGCATGGCAAGGCTAGATATACTGATGGTAATAACTCCAAAGTTGTTCAAAGTCCTTATAATTCTGTCCAAAAGAATGCCTTACCTGGAGAAAGGACTCACTATGTCATTCAATATGTATTAGAATGTTTTAATGTCATGGGACTTCCTAAGTCTATTAAAACTGACAATGCACCTTCTTATTCTACTCAAAAATTAAATACCTTTCTATCTTTTTAGAATATTCAACTTTCTCATGGTATTCCCTATAATTCTCAAGGCCAGGCCATTATTGAATGACACCACAAAACATTAAAAGATATGTTATTTAAACAGAAAGGAGGAGATAGTATACTCCCCTTGAATAACAGTCCTAGATATATCCTTACTAGAGCTCTGTTCACTCTTAATTTTTTGAATCTCAACAATGATGGAAACACAGCTGCTGAACGTCACTGGACATCTCTTACCCGTTCACCACCTTCTCAAATACAGCAACCTATTTTCTATAAGAAACCCCATATGTCTGAATGAGAACGTAGTTATGTGTTACACTGGGGTCAAGGCTTTGCTCATATCATTACAGAACAGCAAGAAAACCAGTGGTTATCCACTGGCTGGATTAAGCCTCCATATGAGCAAAAGACCTCACCAGCACTTTGATGAATCTGCTCTCACTGATCTCTTCAATAACATGACCATCAAGCAGATGAACAGACATCATCCTCTCCCAAGAACCACTAATTCCACGTTTCCTTCTTGGCGTCAAATCAAAAAGCTGTCATCAGCGGCTGAAGATTTAGTGAAAACGTCAAGGTAAACCTCTACTGGAAGACTTCTTGTTCCTGGCAATGATTGCACTAGTGTCAACAAAGGTAAATGCTGCTACAAAGAATTTCACTTATTGAGCCTATATCCCTAATCCTAACAGAACAATATCTTAGATTAACCCTACCATTTCAATGTAAGTCCTGGCAGTCATTACCTTCAACCCATTCCCACTGCATGATTTTCTCTTATACATAATAGTATTAAAAAAAAAATAATAAAAACCATGCTGCTCCTCCAGACTTCAACTTGGAAAGGGTATGACACTACCCTTCCCCCCCCCAACATTCCAATCAGCACTATGCCTTGTTGCTACCTATTTATAATGGGTGCAATGGACAATGGGCAGAGGCATGAAACCTTGGGCATTAGTTAATACTTCCTATGGAAGCATCATTGATTGGAGACCCCACGGGTCAGCCCGAGACAACCAGTTAGGTGGAGAAATTCATTGGTTTTTGTAAGAACAACTACCATAGCCAACAATTCCTATATTGTTTGGCATTGAGGAGGCATGTCTTCCCCTGTGCCTAGCCTGATTAGAACAACATAACATAATTTTTGGATAGATTTACAACAACATATACCTGAAACCTTCATTAAATAATTACAATCTGTTGCAGGAACTGAAATTAAAAAGCATTTCCAATAGTGTTACTAATTTCTCTCTTTTTTCTTCTGTGAAGGCCCTCACTAGCACCACTGGTATAATTCTATTAATTACTATATGTGCCCTCTTGTTCTTTTGCCTAGCAAGAAGTAGAGGAGCTCCTCGACGAGAAGAACTATTGAAACGAACAACGACTGATCATGACACCACTTGAGTTGAATTTTCCATGTTCTTTCTTACCTCCAATTTGGATCTTTTTTCTTTTTGTTTTTGAAAAACATTGAATAAAAAAAATTAAAAAAAAAAAAGAAAGGAACAATGTCTATTTTTTTCCTTATCCTACCCAAAAACGTCTTAAACAAAAATGGGGAATATGTAAAAGAATGGACACCATGCTTGCAAAGGACAGTTACTGATTATTATCACGTTAAAAGGAAATGCTGAGAATAGGACAGTCTCCTGGCAAGCCTAGAGATGTTTATCCCCCAAGTAACTCAGTGTTCCAGAATGAGATATGATTGGTTGCTCACTAGTAAGCATGTGTTAAACATTGATGCATAGTAGTTCTTGTAGTTCTTCATGAGGGTTGTGGGGAAAGAACACGTGAGGAAAGAGCACGTGGCAATCCTTAAGCATGTAGCCCTCATATGTAATGCCTCATTACCTTAACTCTCCACACCTGTTGTGTATAACCTTAATAAATAGCCTTTGCGGAGGGGGCTCTAGGCTACCCTGTACTTAAGGTTAGCCTGCCTCCCGCAAGCTTGTACTTCTAATCCGTGTCACGCCTAGTTCCTTCCTGTGGCGACTGAGACCAGGGCCTTAGAGGTCGCAACACTTACTGTTCTATATTTGCTTGATGGTGTTCCTGTTATAGCTGTTACATTGCATTTTTCATTACCTCTCAAATACACTCCTTCAATCAGGGTTCTGCCCCACTAGTCCACTAAAATAATTCTCTCCAAATACCAGGTGTAGTGGCACACACTTGTAGTCCCAGCTACTCCAAAGGCTGAGGCTAGAGAATCATTTGAACCCAGTTCCAGAATGCAGTGAGATATGATGATGTACTCCATCCTAGACAACAGGCCAAGATCCTATCTTTAAAAATAAAAAACAGGGCGGTGCCTGTGGCTCAAAGGAGTAGGGCATCAGCCCCATATACTGGAAGTGGCGGGTTCAAACCCAGCCCTGGCCAAAACTGCAAAAGAGAAAAAAAAAAAAGAAAGAAAGAAAGAAAGACAGACAGACAGACAGACAGACTAGCTGGGTGTTGTCATGGGCGCTGTGAACACAGTTAATCAAGTAGCTGAGGCATGAGGATTGCTTAGGCCCGAGAGTTTGAGGTTCCTGTGAGCTGTGATGCCACGGTACTGTACCCAGGGCACCACCCAAGGTAACAGAGTGAGACTCTGTCCCAAATAAAAATAAAAACAAACCACTGCCACTTTCTTCCATTGACTTCTACATCTTTTTTTGTTTTGTTGATTTTGTTTTTCAACTATTCTTTTTTTTTTTTTTTTTTTATTCTTTTTGCAGTTTTTGGCCAGGGCTAGATTTAAACCTGCCACCTCTGGCATAGGGGGCTGGCGCCCACTCCTTTGAGCCACAGGTGCAGCCCCTATTCTGTCTTCTTTACCTTATCACTCATTTACTCATTGTGAACATGCATTCCTCCAAGTTCAGGCATCCACTTTCTTTCCTTTGGTTTCAATATACTACTGGTCAGTGATTTCCAACTATGGGTGATTATCCCTGGTGTACATTTGGCAAAATCTAGAGACATTTTTGGTTGTCACAAATAAGCCGGGAGTCAGGGAAAGGATGTACTACATACGTGCTACTGACCTCTAGTGGGTAGACATCCCACAATGTGCAGGACAGCTCTTCACAACAGAGAATTATCTGGTCTAAAATATTAATAGCTCTGAGGTTGAGAAACCTTTCTCTAGGACAGCCGCTCTCAACCTGTGGGAACTGTATTGAAGGGTTGCAGCATTAGGAAGGTTGAGAACCACTGCTCTAGGACCACACATCTAAATGGCTATTAAATAGTTTTACCTGGTTGTTGGGCCACAAGCTTTTTTTTTTTTTTGAGACAGAGTCTCACTCTGTTGCCCTGGGTAGAGTGCCTTGGCTTCATTGTAGCAACCTCAAACTCTTGGGCTCAAGCAATCCTCTTACCTCAGTTTTTCTTTCTTTCTTTTTTTCTTTTTCTTTTTTTTTTCTTTTCTTTCTTTTTTTTTTTTTTTTTTTGAGGCAGAGCCTCAAGCTGTCACCCTGGGTAAAGTGCTGTAGCATCACAGCTCACAGCAACCTCCAACTCTTGGGCTTAAGCGATTCTCCTGCCTCCGCCTCCCATATAGCTGGGACTACAGGTGCCGGCCACAACGCCCAGCTGTCCTTGTTGTTTGGCGGGCCCGGGCTGGATTTCAGCCCGCCAGCTCAGGTGTATGTGGCTGGCGCCTTAGCTGCTTGAGCCATAGACACCCAGGTATAAAGATTACTTTTTTTTTTTTTTTTTTTTGGAGACATAGTCTCACTTTATCACCCTTGGTAGAATGCTGTGGCATCACAGCTCACAGCAACCTCCAACTCCTGGGCTTAGGCGATTCTCCTGTCTCAGCTTCCCAAGTAGCTGGGACTACAGGCACCCACCACAACACATGGCTATTTTTTTGTTGTAGTTTGGCTGGGGCTGGGTTTGAACCCGCCACCCTCAATATATGGGGCTGGCGCCTCACCCACTGAGCCACAGGCGCCACCCCCGTTTCTCTATTTTTATTTTTATTTTTTATTTTTTTTTTAGAGACAGAGTCTCACTTTGTCGCCCTCAGTAGAATGCCGTGCGTCACAGCTCACGGCAACCGCCAGCTCTTGGGCTTAGGTGATTCTCTTGCCTCAGCCTCCTGAGTAGCTGGGACTACAGGTGCCCGCCACAACGCCCAACTATTTTTTTTGTTTGTTTATTGCAGTTTGGCCAAGGCTGGGTTTGAACCGGCCACCCTGGGTATATGGGGCCAGCTCCCTACTCACTGAGCCACAAGTACCGCCCTCTCTATTTTTATTTTTATTTATTTATTTACTTGTTTTTTTTGAGACAGAACCTCACTATGTTGCCCTCAGTAGAGTGCTGTAGTGTCACAGCTCACAGCAACCCCCAATTATTGGGCTTAAGCGATTTTCTTGCCTCAGCCTTCCAAGTAGCTGGGACTATAGGCACCCGCCACAATGCCTGCTATTTTTTGTTGTAGTTGTCATTGTTGTTTAACAGGCCTGGGCTGGGTTTGAACCCACCAGCCTCAGTGCATGTGGCTGGCACTGTAACCACTGTGTTATGGGCACAGAGCCAAGTTTTTCTATTTTCAGTAGAGACAAGGTCATGCTCCTGTTCAGACTGATCTCAAATTCCTGAGCTCAAGTGATTTTCCTGCCTCAGCCTCCCAAGTAGCCGGGACTACAGGAGCCCACCACAACAACCAGCTAATTTTATCAATTTTTAGTAAAGACGGGGTCTCCCTCTTGCTCAGGATTGTCTCAAATTCCTGAGCTCAAGCCATCTACCCACCTCAGCCTCCCAGAGTGCTGGGATTACAGGCATGAGCTACCTACCAGCCCCTAAGAATTCTTTCACAACCTAACCTGTGTGGATCCCTCCCCAGATGCTGAACCTCCTGCTGCTCTAAAGCAGTAGCTCTTGACAGGGACAGTGCCACCTCCTAGGGGGTGTTTTGTGAATTCATGGGGGTTTTTGGGTCACAGGGATGGAGGGTCTATTAGCATTAATGAGTGAACCTCACCACAGATTATCAATTGTCCTACATAGTGGCACACAGTTCTGCTCAGTGCAAAACTGTCCCTTGTTCTCCATCATTTCCAGAATGTCCCATGGACAGTCATGTAGTTGAGAACAAGTTTAAACTGTGAGTTCAGAACTTAAATCCTTATAAGTAAACACAACCTGTATAAATTGAGCAAAGATGGTATTTTTTTTTTTTTAATTTTTTTAAACCTTTTTTTTTTTTTTTTAGACAGAGCCTCAAGCTGTCACCCTGGGTAGAGTGCCATGGCATCACAGCTCACAGCAACCTCCAACTCCTGGGTTCAAGTGATTCTCCTGCCTCTGCCTCCCAAGTAGCTGAAACTACAGACAGCCCGCCACAATGCCTGGCTATTTTTTTTTTTTTTTTTTTGGTTGCAGCTGTCATTGTTGTTTGGCGGGCCCGGGCTGGATTCGAACCCGCCAGCTCCAGTGTATATGGCTGGCACCTTAGCCACCTGAGCCACAGGTGCCGAGCCATGGTATTTTGTTTTGTTTGGAACTTTACCAAGAATTGTTTCTCATTTTTGGAAAAACATGACAGATGGCCACACTTGGGATATTTGAATTACCAACACTCACCTGTGACAATTTTTGTTTGTAGCTATTAAATTCATAGAAATCTCACAAGTGGGTGTAAACACATGACAGTTTGAACATGACCACTATGTACTGACATATACACTACTTTTCTTTTCTTTTCTTTTCTTTTTTTTTTTTTTGAGACAGAATTTCACTATGTTGCCAGAAGAGTGCCATAGCATCACAGCTCAAAGCAACCTCCAATTCTTGGCCTTAAGCGATTCTCTTGTCTCAGCCTCCCAAGTAGCTGGGACTACAGGCGCCCACCACAATGCCTGGCTAGTTTTTGGTTGTAGTTGTCATTTTGTTTGGCAGCCCTAGGCTGTGTTTGAACCCGACAGCTCCGGTGTATGTGTCTGGCACCCTAGCTGCTGAGCTGCAGGCGTTGAGCCTACATTATTTTTCTTTAAAAAAAATGTTTTTAGGCTGGGTGCAGTGTCTCATGCCTGCAAACCCTGCACTTTGGTAGGCCAAGGCAGGTGGATCACCTGAGCTCAGAAGTTCCAGACCAGCCTGAGCAAGAGAGAGACCTCTTCTCTAAAAAATAGCTGTGTGTTAACTAGACAGAAATAAATAATAAAAAATAAAAATAGCTGGGTGTTTTGGCAGTAACCTATAATCCCAGCTACATGGGAGGCTGAGCCAAGAGGATCACTTGAGCCCTAGAGTTTGAGGTTGCTGTGAGCTATGACACTACAGCACTCTACCAAGGGCAACAAAGTGAGACTCTTTTTTTTCTTCAGACAGGCTATGTTCATAGCTTACTGTAGCCTTGAAATTCTGGGCTCAAGTGATCCTCCAGCCTCGGTCTCCCAAGTAGCTGGGACTACAGGCATGCACCACCACACCCAGCTAATTTTTTAATTTTTTCATAGATAAGGGGGTCTCATCATGCTGCCTAGGCTGGTCTCCAACTCCTGGCCTCAAGTGATCCTCCTACTTCCCAGAATTCTGGGATTACTGGTGTGGGCCACCAGGCTTGTCCTCATTTCCTAAAGTAGGACTATAGAGTGTTATTTCTCTATTCGTTTATTTCATTCAAATATTGAAAGGAGCATTCAAAATATTTCTTCTAAACAGCATACGTTAGCTCTGACAAGCTGATGATCAAATTCTTTTCAGTCTCCTGAATATTCCCCTCTGGACCTTTGCACATTGTGATGACCTGTACACAGTCTTTCTTCCCGACCCACTTTCCTTAAATTCTCACATAATTCATCACTTTCTTTGAGAAGCATTCTGCTTCTCTGGCTTTGTTATGTGTTCTTCTGAGAACCTATATATAACTGAGTTTAGCATTTATCTCACCGTGCACTGCTCTATTTGTCTCTCTCACTGAGGACAAGGACTCCCACTGTCTTGTCCACCACAGTGTTTTGTTGTCTAGCACAACAAATGTTGTTGATTTGGAGTTGGAGTTCAACAAATGTGTTGGGCGGCGCCTGTGGCTCAGTGAGTAGGGCGCCAGCCCCATATACCAAGGGTGGTGTGTTCAAACCTGGCCCCGGGCCAAACTGCAACAAAAAATAGCCAGGTGTTGTGGTGGGCGCCTGTAGTCCCAGCTATTCGGGAGGCTGAGGCAAGAGGATCACCTAAGCCCAAGAGCTGGAGGTTGTGTGAGCTGTGACGCCACAGCAGTCTACCGAGGGCGATAAAGTAAGACTCTGTCTCTAAAAAAAAAAATATGTGTTGAATAAATAAATGGATATCTCAGTGCATTCTTAGAGTCTTCTTGGCCACTCAAAACTCTCACTGTCCCAGGTCTAGACCTTCTTTCTCTGGAGGAAAAGTGACAGCATTGTAAATCTGTTTGCTGTGTCATGGACCTCTCTGCCCCAGCATTGCTCCCTAGACCTGAGCACCACTGTCTATCTGCCTTCTCAACCTAAAACATCAAGACCCAATTCCCTAGACTTGCTTTTTGTATTTTTTTTTTTTTAAGAAATGGGGTCTTACTAGATTGTCCAGACTGGAGTTCAGTGGCTTTTCAGAGGTATAATGAGAGTACACTGTGGTTTCCATCTCTTGGGCTCAAGCAATCCACTTGCATTGGCCTACACAGTAGCTGAGAACTATACTTGGTACCACCATGCTCAGCTGGACGTGATTCTTTCTTTTCTGTTGAGACAGAGTCTTGCTCTGTCAGCTGGGCTACAGTGCCATGGCCTCAGCCTAGCTCACTATAACCTCAAACACCTGGGCTCAAGCAATCCTCCTGCCTCCGCATCCCCAGTAGTCTCACTTTATAGGTGTGTGCCACCATACCTGACTAGTTTTTCTTATTTATTTATTTATTTAGAGATAGAATTTCACTTTATTACCTTCCACAGAGTGCCGTAGCATCACAGCTCACAGCAACCTCCAACTCCTGGGCTTAGGCGATTCTCTTGCCTCAACCTCCGGAGTACCTGGGACTACAGGTGCCCGCCACAATGCCCGGCTATTTTTTGTGTTGTTGTTGCAGTTTGGCCGGGGTCAGGTTCGAACCTGCCACCCTCGGTATATGGGGCCGGTGTCCTACCCAATGAACCACAGGCACTGCCCATATTTATTTATTTATTTATTTATTTATTTATTTATTTATTTATTTTCAGACAGAGTCTAAAGCTGTCACCCTGGGTAGAGTGCTGTGGCATCACAGCTCACAGCAACCTCCAACTCTTGGGCTTAAGCAACTTTCTTGCCTAAGCCTTCCAAGTAGCTGGGACTACAGGTGCCCACCACAATGACTGGCTATTTTTTTTTGTTGCAGTTCTTATTGTTGTTTTAGCTGGCCCAGGCCAGCCTTGGCATATGTGGCTGTTGCCCTACCCACTGAGCTACAGGTGCTGCCCCTATTTTTTATTTTTTGAGACAGAGTCTCCCTTTGTCACCCTTGTAGCTCACAGCAACCTCCAACTCTTGGACATAAGTGATTCTCTTGCCTCAGCCTCCCAAGTAGCTGGGGCTACAGGTGCCTGCCACAAGCCTGGCTGGTTTTTAGAGAGGGTCTCCCACTTTCGCAGGCTGGTCTCCAACCCATTAACTTAGGCAATCCACCTCCAAGACTGCTAGGATTACAGCCATGAGCCACTGCCCCTGGCCATTTTCTTTTTTCTTTCTTTCTTTTTTCTTTTTCTTTTTCTTTTTCTTTTTTTCTTTCTTTCTTTCTTTCTTTCTTTTTTTTTTTTTTTGAGACAGGGTCTCACTATGTCGCCCTCGGTAGAGTGCCATGGCATCACAGCTTACAGCAACCTCAAACTCTTGGGCTTAAGCAATTCTCTTGCCTCAACCTCCCAAGTAGCTGGGACTATAGGCATCTGCCACAATGCCCAGTTATTTGGGGGGTGTAGTTGTCATTGTTGTTTGGCAGGCCTGGGCTGGATTCAAACCCACCAACTCTGGTGTATGTGGCTAGTGCCCTGAGCCACAGGTGCCAAGCGCCACAGGTGCCAAGCCTTTATTTTATTTTTTAATGAAGTACAATGTTTGTAAACAGCATCTCACTTTGTCACCCTTGGTAGAGTGCTGTGGCATCACAGCTCACAGCAACCTCAAACTATTGGGCTTAAACGATTGTCTTACCTTAGCCTCCCCAGTAGCTGGGGCTACAGGTGCCTGCCACACGCCTGGAGATTATTTGTTGTTTTGTTGGTGGTGTCATTGTTGTTTAGCAGGCCCAGGCTGGGTTTAAACCCACCAGCCCCAGTGTATGTGGGCAGCACCCTAACCACTGAGCACAGGCACTGAGACTTTTTTTAATTTTAATTTTTTTTTTTTTTTTTTTTTGAGACAGAGTCTCAAACTGTTGCCCTGGGTAGAGTGCCGTGGTGTCATAACTCACAGCAACCTCCAACTCCTGTGCTCAAGCAATTCTCTTGCCTCTTCCTCCCAAGTAGCTGGGACTGCAGGTGCCTGCCATAACGCCTAGCTATTTTCTGGTTGCAGCCATCATTGTTGTTTGGCAGGCCTGGGCTGGATTCGAACCTGCCAGCTCAGGTGTATGTGGCTGGCGCCTTAGCTGCTTGAGCCACAGGCACCGAGCCAAAATTTATTTATTTTTTTTTTTTTTTTGGAGACAGACTCTCACTATGTCACCTTCCGTAGAATGCTGTGGCATCACAGCTCACAGCAACCTCCAACTCTTGGGCTTAAGCGATTCTCTTACCTTGGCCTTCCAAGTAGCTGGGAATATAGGTACCTGCCACAACGCCCAGCTATTTTTTGTTATAGTTGTCATTGTTGTTTAGCTGGCCCAGGCTGGGTTCAAACCCATCATCTTTGGTGTATGTGGCTGGTGCCATAACCACTGTGCTACGGGCGCCAAGCCTGGCCCAGAAATTTTTACCATTAAAAAAAAAAAAAATCAGGCCAGGCACAGTGGCTCACGCCTGTAATTCTGGGAAGCCAAGGCAGGAGGACCCTGTGAGCTCAGAAGTTCAAGACCAGCCTAAGCAAGAGAGAAACCCCATCTTTACCAAAAATTAAAAAATTAGCCAGGCATTGTGGCAGATGGCTGTAGTCCCATCTACCTGGTAGGCTGAGGCAGAAGGATCCCTTGAACCCAGGAGTCTGAGGTAGCTGTGAGCTAGGCTGACACCATAGCACTCTAGCCTGGACAACAGAATAAGACTTTGTCCCAAAAAAGCAAAAAATAATTTGCTGGTCATAATGGCTCATGCTGGTAATCCTAACACTTTGGGAGGCTGAGGCAAGAGGATTGCTTAAGCCAGGAGTTAGAGACTAGCCTGAACAAGATTGAGACCCCCATTTCTACAAAAATTAAAAAAAAAAAATTAGCCAGGCATGGTAGCACATGCCTGTAGTCCCAACTACTGAGGAGGCTGAGGCAGGGAGATCAATTGAGCCTAGGTGTTTGAGGTTGCAGTAAGTTATAACATCACTGGACTCAAACCTGGGCAACAGAAAGAGAGACCCTGTCTCACACAAAAAATAAAATAAAAAACTGGTAACAGGGAATTAGAAAAATGAAGGTTTAGATATGTGTATGATTTTCCTAGGCCTGCCATAACAAATTACCACAAATACAGGCCAGATGAGGTGCCTTACGCACTTGGGAGGCCAAGACAAGTAAACTGCCTGAACTCACGAGTTCGAGACCAGCCTGAGCCAGAACAACACCCTGTATCTAAAAAATCGCCCGGTGTTGTGGCAGACACCTGTAGTCCAGCTACTTGGGAGGCTGAGGCAAGAGAATCACTTGAGCCCACGAGTTTGAGGTTGCTGTGAGCTATGACACCACAGCACTCTACCAAGGTTGACCAAGTTGACCAAAAAAAGAAGAAAAGAAAATTCTAGGGGGGTGGAGCAAGATGGCGGCCCAGTAACAGCTTCCCTGCAATTGGGCACGGTGAGTCTGGGGAGATAAGATTCCAGGCATCTCTGGCTGGTGGGATCTTCCTATAATTATCCCTTTGAGGATACAGGGAGTTAGCAAGGGACTTCTGGACCCCAAGAGAAGGACAAAAACAGTGGAAAACTGGCAAGTGGTTGTGTGTGTTCAATCAACCTAATCCCGCCGGCAACCATTAAGTACAAGCAGCAGTGAGACTGCAAACCAGAAAGGCCTTACCTGTGAACCGTTTTGGTGTTTTTGGACTTGGCACTCAGTTGAACTGCCTTGGGGAGAGCTTGAGCAGGAGTGCAGAGAACTTTGGGCATTGTCTAGGGCCCCAGACTGAGCCGCTGAGCTGGACAGAGCTAATAGTGTTTGGCTGTGGGCTGCAGGGAGCCATTGTGAGAGAACTGCCCCGGCAAGCTCCACCCTCAGGGTCGCAGAGCAAGGATCAGGTGGGAGCTAGTAACCTAGTGACTGAGCAGCCTAAAGGCAGAGACTGAGCTGCCTTAGAGCCTTTACGCTCAGGGGCAGAGCGAGACCAGTTTTGGCACACTGGAGCCTTGGGCTGTTACCCTGGGTAGACTGCTGTGGCATCAAAGCTCATAGCAACTTCAAACTCCTGGGCTTGGCACTGCCCGGACTTCCATAAGAGCTGTGCTGCCACTCCCAATCCGCAACCCATGCTCGTGGGACTCCGCATGCCCTGACCAGGAACTGCGGGAACCGCACAACTCTGCGTCCTCCCTCCTGTACCCTCCCTGCCTCCACACTGGCCCGCTCGTCTGGCCAGGGACTCTGGTAGCCTGCGGTGCCCTCCTTGCCTCTGCGCAGAGCCCTTCTCCTGGCCAGAGACTGCTAGAGCCTTGGGCTCTCTGTGCCAAAGTCACTGGGTGCCAGGCACTCCCAGAACTGTGCACACCACCTCCCGCCCTGTTGCTGAATCTGGGTGTGTCACACTCTGGAGCTGCTTCCACAACCAGAACTTCCTGGCTGGGGCAGCCTCAGAAGAACTACACAGGGTCACTCTACAAAGATCCAGCAACAATAAAGTGATCCCACTGGGGTCTAATCTTGGAGAGACACCTCCCCAACTCTGAGGATGGTCAGAGGCAACAGTGAAAAACAATCATGAGGCAAAATCAACAGAAAAACTCTGGCAATATGAATAATTAGAGTAGATCAACTCCCCCAAGGATCAATGGGGCAGACACAGTACAAGATCCCATGCACAAACAAATAGCTGAGATGTCAGAAATCAAATTCAGAATCTGGATAGCAAATAAGATCGAATTAGAATTCCAAGCAGTAACCCAAAAGATATCTCAAGAATTCAACGGATTCAAAGACCAAATGACCAAAGATTTTGACACATTGAGACAAGAAGTT